>PNEQ01133594.1:0-50189 GCA_003012365.1 Medauroidea extradentata | reverse complement strand
ATTTCATCATGTTTCGGATGTGCTAGTAGTCACGTCCGCCGCCCTCGAAGGGTTAAGACGCAGTTGGGACAGGTATCTATGACGTAGTTCGGCGGGATTCCCACTATGAGCCACCCGGGCTTTGAATCATCGGCCAGCCCTCAGGGTGTTACGAAACAGCCGCCGACCACTGGCCTCCAGGAACATGGCACGCAACACTATGTTAAAACAATTCCTAGACCTTCTAAAAATACTTGCTCACGTTTGTCGAATAAGGTCCTCAAATCCTTCTCTTATTCAATGAAGAGTAAGGCCGCTTTGTCGGCATTTATTTCTAGGCAGAAGTCCAAACTCAGTTTCCTGGTCAAAGTCCCGACTCGCTTTCCTGGACAAAGTCATTTTACGGTAGGCCTAGCTCATGTTGTTTTAACACTTTCCTCAAAGAGTATTTTATAGTTACGACTTCATTTTAGGAGGCAGAGGTACAGAAATTGGCAGGGTAGGGACACACAACCTTGTAGAGCACTATAAATGTGCGGCAGGGACACAAAAAATCATGGAGCAGGGGTATGGTAGTATATAAGGAAGAACAGAAAATTGTAGGGTAGGATCACAGAAATGTGGGGCAGAGACATTAAAACATCATGGAGCAGAGGTGCAGAAATATGTAGGGTAGGACCACTAAAAATATGGGGTAAGGACATTAAATTCTTGGAGCAGAGATACAGAAATATATAGAGCAGGAGAATGGAAAGTTGTAGGGTAGGACCATTAAAAATGTTGGGTACGTACGTTAAAAATCTTGAAGCAGGGGTGCAAAAATACATAAGGTAGGAGAACAGAAAGTTGTACGGCAGGAGCACTAAAAATGGGTAGGGACATTAAAATAAAAAATTAAATGGATGACCAAGGGCCTACACACTTCAAGTAATAAACTGTCGTCGTACCAGGCCACAGGCCACGTGGAGTTGCGCCTGGTCGCTGCAGGTGTTCGCAGAGTGTGTCAGTGGCAGGTGTGCGCTGGTTGGTAATGGCAGATGTGCGGTCCTTGAGTGTGTGTGGCGGATCAGTGACGGTGGCAGGGCATGTGTGAACTTGACACCGACGTGCGACACCTACCATCCCGGGCGCCGCACGGCCATATTCCAGTGCAGGACACATGGCTTCGCCGCCCCCCTCCCTCTATCAGTGCATGAAGGAGTCTGGAAGCAGCGGCCGCGACAGAAGGAACGAGAGAAGGTGCAGCGATTCGGCACTATGATTCGTCCAGCGAGAAACGTAACGTGTGTGTGCAACTATCCGGCCCAGTGTTCTACTTTGTTTTGCCATTTTGAGCTGGCTCGCTTAAGGCTCTAGGGTATGGGGGTGTGGACCGCCCCGTAACTGTCCATGTAGGGTGTAGTTTTCTCCAGGTTCTCCCTGCTTTCCCCGATACGCAACTGTTTCGACTCGCCAGGTGAGAGAGGGGCACGCCGGCACGAACAGACCACGACCCATCAAGCCTCGTGTTCCCGGCTACACGCTTAACCGGGTGGCGCCCAGAGCTTTCCGACGCAGCTCCGTTCCTACCTCACTCTCACCGGACACTGCGTCATGGCGCCCAACGCTTTGGCGTGAATATCGCAGTGTAAATCGCCATACAACCTACACAGAGAAGAACTGGAAGATGACACTTCACCACAGGATCGCCACAGTTGCATCGTTTAGCCAGCTACGTTACAGCCCGCACGTCAGCGACAGCAGGTAACAATACACTGCGCTAGATCTAGAAACAAATTGAACCATCGCACACAATGAACAGCAAGGAGTGTGTTATTTACTTTTCGGAGAAGCACTGCAACAGTGCTGCACATGTGCCAGGGAGAACCGGAAGGGGTACCTGAGCATGAAAGTGGAGAAGCTTATCGACTACAGCCCGCCAAGGCAGGCCAAAGTATGTGACTCGCCAACATGTGACAGACAAGGTAAGGAGATGGCCACTTGTGTGACTTGTCGAACAAGACACCACCACAGATGTTTGCATGCCACGGAACTTGTCACGTTCTGTGAGGCCGTGTTCGCTTGCGCAACTTGTGTGACATCGAGGCCCTCTCCCCCGCTTCAAGGTCATACGTCACAAGCTACAAACCTACCGCCCAATCACCCCTCTCCCAGCGCCTCAACAACTGCGCGTTGAGCTGTGATGCTGTGCCTTTATTGTATGCCCCAGTTGCCTCAAACACAACAGGACAACTCTCTTGTAATTGTTTAGCTAGCCCACAATCATCAATTTCAACACTACAAACTGGCAAACTTATTTGCATTTCCAATTTCCTAAGCCAATAGCCAACCCCGTTCCAAAATGTGGTCACTCCCTTCTCAACTACATACAATGGCAATTGCAACTCCCTTTGTTTTGTTTTAACACACACATTTAAAACACCTTTGGGTTTAATTATTACCCCTTGATATGTAGTAAACACCAATGATGTGCTCTGGAGTGGAACTGCTTGAAATACGTGCACATAAAGGTTATAAGGAATAACTGATATCGCGAACCCTGTATCGATTTCCATCTCCAACAACACACCTTCTAGCAACAATGTACAGGTATACTTGTCTGAGAGTTTCCCACTGTTTCCATTTATCTAAAATACAGAGAAACCTACATTGTTAGTACCCTTATCGGCAACATCGCTAGCCTTATTACTAACAAGATTCTGCACACTAGCACTTTTACAAACTGCCTGTAAATGTACACGTTTGTTACGACGACATGTAAAATTGTGATATCTACACTCCGACCTGACATAATTTCTTTTTCCGCAGTAAAAACACACTGCCTTCTTGGACCCTTGTTACTGACAAGGGTTTGTCCAGGCACTGCGTTTTCCAACATACTGGATGTTGGCCACCTCAAACGATGTGTCTCCGAAGATGACGACAACCCCTCCGCTGTGGTGGATGAATTTTGCACGAACACTGCAGATTCCAACAAAGCACGCTCGATGCTTGTAGCCAATTTCAATGCACGCTCATACATAAGATTTTCTTCTGCAAGTAGTTTTTGACGAATGTGATCGGAATTAACACCACTTACTAATTTATCCCGCAATCTCTCCAGCAAGGTGTCACCAAAATCATAATGTACACTCAACCCTTTCAAAACACTCATAAACTCTAAAATGGATTCACTAGGTTGCTGCATCCGTTTATCAAACTTGAACCGCTCGGCAATGTAATTTGGATCTGGTTGCATGTGATTACGAATCATAGTTATGGCCTCATTGTACGTAATCTCTGCTGGTTTCTTGGGAACACAAAAATTTCTAAGTAGGCTGTACATCTCTGTCCTGACCGACGTCAATAAGGTGCACAATTTCTTCTCTTCTGGAAGTGAATTGCCTAAACAAAACAATTCGAACCTCTCTACATACGAATCCCATGCTTCTCGGTCGTTGTTAAACTCTTCTATCTGGCCCCATACTGGACCATGCTGTTTCATGTCCACAGCTCCCACTTGCGCGTCAATCTACATTTTCTCTAAATTACTGCTACATTCACACCACTTGACTATATTACCAAATTATCCTCGTCGCCACTGGAATGTATTTAGGTGGACAGATGAATAAATAACAACACGATTTCTGGGCTACCATGCTACCTTTTACTCGGGTCCATACTGTTACATTACACACACTCATTTCCGATCATAGACATGGTGTCATGGTACATGTAGGCCTACATAACATACTATCAACACTTACATCATAGAGACAACACAATTGATACATCGCACTTACATGTTTATTTATTTTTGTGGTGTCCTCAAATGTTTACAACAATTTTGGCACAGCTACGTAAACAAGAAATAATCTTAAATCTTTAATGATTGTATTAACTTACCACTTGTAGAGTAGGTTATTCATTAGTATAATATGAAGCAATTTTCCATTTAAATTATCATCAACATAATTAAACATAAGCAAGAAAGATGAAGCCTGCTCAATTTCTAATGTAATTTTACAACTTTTGCAGTAAGCAGTTCATTTCTTGATCTACTGATATGTCTAATCATAGATTATTTTTTATAGACCCTAATAAGAATAATATGCAGCCAGGCAATATTGAAAATTAACTTCTTGCCCGAGAACTACAAATAACCAAAAGAAAATTACACATTTTGAATTTTATTGCAATCAGCAATAATCAACAAATTCTGACTGTCAGTTTGAAAGCACAGGATGGTGGAAGGAAACATAATGTGTTTTTTTACATGGTACATACTATTTTTACATGATCTTTCAAAAAATTGAATTCTTATATGTATGAACTGTAGTTTAGTCTCTGTAATATTGAAATACATTATTATTTTTATGATTAGCTGACAGTAAATGCACAATACATCATGGTAAATATCAAGAATCACTACTCATTGTTTACCAGTCAGGCTATTAATTTTACAGGTATAGTTTACTAATGGAAAATGTTTCTAGAGACAGAAAAATTTGGAGCTCAGGATCAAAGATGGTAATGTCAGGGTTATGGATGGGGAAGAGATGATATTTAAGGCAGTGAGCGAAGGAAGTGATGTGTATATTGTTTCTTGTCATACTTACAGAGTAAATGGGAAAATGGTTGAATGTGACACAAGGGATACTATTGTTACAGGAATGACCGCGATGAACTCAGCTGTGACATGGCATAAGAGAATGGGACACTTGGCAAGTTTGCCAGCTGTGTGTGATATTTCAGATGGTTTTGAAGACTGTGCCACATGTCTCAAGGGAAAGATGAAAAGGGCTTAGTTTGTCGAAAGTATTACCAAAAGTAGTGCAGTGCTAGATCTGGTACACGATGTTGTAGGCAAAGTAGCTCCTGTTTCCGTAGGTGGTGCACAATATTTTGAAGTGTTAGAATATCTTGCTTTGATGTCTAAAATTTAGTAGTATGTGTTGCAAAATTGTTAATGTGTTGCGTTTTGCTTCTTTAAGTACCGGTAGTAACTGGATGGTATTGTTTCTTTGTCTAGGGATTAAATAAAGTATGGTGGATGTGTATTGTGAGATACTGTCCTTGTTTTGATAAAAAATACTTTATCATTCTAACACTTTCCACTCATAATAAATCTGTCAAAAGCTTCTTAAATGTTTTAACTACCTGTTGTTTCAGCTTGGATGAAGTTGGTCGACTGCCCAGGCTTAAATTTTTATGCCCAGTTACATGTTGATTAGAGACATCTATACGAAAGAAAATTCGCCAACAGTGAAAATACTTCAAATTCTTTGGTTTACATTACTATGGAATAGCCTAGTTTATTACACCCAATATTCAATAAATGTATCGGAAATGCATGATCCTACAAATACATAAAGCCAATTCTAATTAAATGGTCAATAAGTTCACTGAAACATAAATTAAACTACTTCTACTGATGAACTTGCGACATTTAGAAATTACATTAACTAAAGTAATTATGGTGTCTACATCTGAAGAACAAGTCAGGAGCACAGTTTACCTTCTTACTAGAGGCTCAGAAGTGCCGAAAATATAAGGGCGACTTTGAAACACATCAAATTCCGCTTCACCACAACGAAGCAAGCGCTGAACTAGAGGGCAAGGTTCCCTCGGATTCATTTTTAACTACAGGACTTGTTGCGAAAATACAATTTTATTACTTGAAAATCTGTAGCAAAGTTCAATGCACATTTCTGCCCAAGTTTCACATGCATCCGGTTAGTACATTTCAAGAAATGCTGTTTGCAAATGCTACTTCTAGCTATGTGGAAGGCTTAGAACCAGCATTTTAATGAACATAATGTCTAAACAATGACGTTCCATCTTTGTCTGAAGTGCGTTTTCTTTTCGTACATTAGCTCAATCGAAACAACTAATACAGTCAAGTACTGATTATCCGCACAAATGGAGGGGGCCAATGCCTACAATAATCCAAAATCGCGGATACTTCGCTTTTATCCTTTCTTAAATCTCAGTAGAAAGAAAAAAAGGTCAAATTCAATCCTGCAATAAAACACAGCAAATTAATACACTAGACTCTCAATTATTAGCATTAATTATTATGCGGTATGCGCTAATAATCTGAAAATACAAATAAAAAATCATGGATACCTTATTTATTAAAGGAAAATCTCGTTAATCCATTAATGCGCGGACATAATTCTTTCGCTTGCTGGAAAAAGACTTAAATCTTCAAGCCTTTAAAGATACAGTTGCGAGCATAACACTTTTGTGAGCATTATGCGAGTAAACACAGTGGGTATTTATAAATAACAAAAATAATTTTTTTTTTCAATTTTCTTTATTAACTATTTAAAGTGGAATATTTTGCGTGGATAATCTGCACACAGATAATCGGGAGTCTACTGTAGTTTTGTAAAAGAACCATGTTTTTAAGAAAACAACTCTTTTGTTGAAGTGTGCAATAAGTGGCCAAGAGACGTGAAGAGCTTCGATCTTTATTAGATTATTCGAAACACGCCTCAACCCGCATGATCAATACATGCTTAAGAATAACATTCAAAGTACATTAAACACGTGAATTCCCTTTCAGGTTCCCCTCTCAAATTGTAACATACTGTATTTCTAGAGGCCAAAAATTGCAGCAATTGGTGATTTATGCCGTCCTTTATGCGAAAATCTTTGCGCAGAATATTTTAAACAGTATATGAATGTAAAACACACCTTTAACTTCAATAGTATGTGTTAAAATGATACGGTCACCACTAAATGTCTCATAGAGGCTACTTGTGTGCGAGAAGACTATAATATTTCAGTGACTTGCGCTTAAAGGCTAGGGAGGGGCGCGACGTGCATATTATGTCGCCTTTACCGTTTCTGCACTTACAGGTCTCGAACATGCAAAATATATTCACTCAGAGGCCACCTTAAGTTAAAATCACTATGTACGGTATTATTAAAACACAATGTTTGCATTCATAACACAAAACCTTGCAGATTTTGTAGCCAACTTAAAATAAGACAATGGAAACAAAATACATTTTTGAATTTAAATCTTCAGTTTAGTTCCAAATGTGTAAATTTAACACTAAGCACATTCTTGTTCTTAAGACAATGTTTTAAGTGTTCTTATATTACTACTTCAGTTTTATATACAGTAAGTCCTTACTGTTGAATTTATATATTTCATAAGAAAGTTGCGATGAGTCGTACTGACTCGTTAATGGGATCCATAAAATTATTACAATGTACAAAATGAAAACTGTACAAAGAATAAAATGTTCATTTGTAAGTAACGCTAAGGTAATAAACACACATACACATATTGCGAAACATTCATTATACATCGTAGAGTAAAATGTATCCTTGTAAGATATAATTAAACAGTATTAAAAAGTACAATGAGAACAGCAACATGTAAGAAAATGTCTTGTTTTCTTTACATAATTTCACTTTTATTTTAAATGACGGGAATCGGTGGTAACAAATAGCACCATACGATGTATAAATGTGCGAGCTTGTTACTTCTGCAGATTTTTTAATATGTTAATGATGCAGAACTATATAGTGAAGAAAATAAAATACATAAAAAAAAAACAGAATTGAGTTAACATTACGTAAATGACGTGCTTCAATATGTAAAATTACATTAATATCTTGCATGAAAAATAATCAAGCTTGCGCCAAGGTTGACACAAGCGGACAACGTAGTAGCTTGTCAGACGTATTGTGTTTCATGCGAAATCGTTTAAATTATTTATATTGCTGTTAATTATCTACGAACAGAAAACACGCTAGAAAAGAACGCTTCTATATTTTTAAAAATTCAGCACACATTTTAGAATAATTGTTTCAGGGCTTCTCAGTTTGGCTAAAAATGACTTTTTTACACAGCTGTAACTTTGAAAACACTACCTGAATTCGTCAAGTGCAAAGCGAGATGCATGCGTTGCTTTTTACCTAATACTGCCAAAAAATAAAATTTTAGGATCACTGAGTGTCATAGGAAAACGACTCCAAGGGAAACCCCGCACGCCAGTTTGGCACGCTATGAATAGAGGCAATATACTTTTTGTCAGGCGTGGTACTTTGGCTCTTATCACGCTACTGTATTCATGCATCGAACATGGGAAATGTGAGACCGGTACACACTCCTCGTATTACACAGAATAGCGGTGGCAGCAGCGGGTGGTGGTACTGTATGTGTGATGCATATAGGTAGGTGGAGAGAGTGTTGTGTGTTGGGGGGGGGGGGGGCAAGGAACGTCTTATCACTTGGCAACCTTGTCTCTAAATTTTTAGTACTTTTTTTTGTTGTCTCATGCTACGTACCTTCCCCCCCGCATCCGTGTTTGGCAGTGCTCTCTAGTGGTGAACGGTTGAACTTCTTGACCTGATATTATCTTGTGTTTGTAAAGGGCCATGATAGATGACTTTACACGTTAATTCCTTGCTAGTGTAGCGTCCCTCACCTCACATTAAGACAAATGGTAAGAAAAATTCTGTTTTAACACGTTTAGAAGTATGAACATAAATATTCAGCTGTGACAATGGGATGGTTACAACTTGAAAGATGACACAATTTGTATTTTCTCCCCATATTTACACTGTAAGTACATTACAATACTTAATAACATCTGTACATTTGGTTTGTTGTACCTGAGTGGCTCAGAAGGAACTTCACCATAACTGGAGATAAGTACCAATAACGTAAACAGACTATAAGTAGGCATCTTTAAGGCTACTTTGTTATACGAGTTCTTGGATGCCTGAGAAGGTTACATTTTTGACTAAATAACTTACTTCACAGTTCACATCTGGAGGAAAAAAACCCTGTGGTAAATCTACTATGCCCAGTAAATGATTTTAAACAAAGGATTTACTACACAGTTCACGTTTGAAGGTATATTTTCCTGTATGAAGAACTGAGTGCCTACGAAGAGTACCTTTTTGACTAAATGATTTACTACACAGTTCACAGCCGAAGGGACGTTCTCCTGTATGGACCATAGAGTGCCTATGAAGATTATTTTTTCTAGTAAATGATTTACTACATAGTTCACATTTGAAGGGACGTTCTCCTGTATGAACCATTAAGTGATTACGAAGATCTGTTTTTTGACTAAATGATTTACTGCACTGTTCACAATTTAAGTGACGTTCTACTGTATGAACAATTAAGTGCTCACGAAGATTACTTTTTTGACTAAATGACTTGTTACACAGTTCACATTTGAATGGACGCTCTTCTGTATGAACCATTAAGAGGTGGGTACAAAGATTAATTTTTTGAGTAAATGATTTACTACACAGTTTGCAGCTGAAGGGACGAACCCCTGTGTGAGTTCTGATGTGACTAACAAGGTTAGTTTTTGTAGAAAAGGATTTACTACATTTTTCACATTTGAACAGACGCTCTCCTGTATGAACCGTTAGGTGCTTAATAAGGTCACTTTTTCTACTACATGATTTACCACACAGTTTACATTTGAAGAGTTTGTCAACCGCATACACATTTTTGTGTTGAACTGAATTACTTTTATGTGTAAACAATTTGCCACTCACTTCACAGCTCAAGGAATACTCTCCTGGAGTCCTGCTGTGAGTAACACACACACCTCCCTCAGTAACTGACTTCTCACTAACACAAGCATTCATGTCACTGAGCTGGTGAGTTGACAAGGAAACATCCTGTACCTTGTTATCATCTTCCAACTGTCCCACCAACACACGCAGAGAGTCACAATGTTGTGAACACTGGCAATCAGTTGAAACCAAGGTACACGCTTCACACTTAACATCATCTTGTACAAACTCACACTTCACTTTGTCACTTACTCCACTGTAACAGCTCACAAAATTTGTTTCTTGAAGCACTGTACAGGAACTAGGTGCAAGCTCACTTATTTCCTGCAATAAAAAAAATATCACAAATTGCTAACAGTACATAGAATTGGTTAAGCAGTCATTTCATGAAGAGTGTTAAAAAAATATAGGACATTATAAGGCATTTAAAAATTTTATCCAATTTGATTTTGTCCCAATGCAACTTGTGCTAACAGTGATTGTAATACGTTAATTTCTAACATTTTGATTAACTATCATTTAGTGCTCAGAAATATCAAAATTTTTTAATTTTTAAAATTGTTATGCAATTACAAAATTAACTGTTACTGGGCTGGAAATGTGATAGAAGGCAGCACTGTTAAGTATTTGTAGATTATTTTTCAAGGTTAAATATGCTGTATAGGATCTCCAGTTGTGGGAATAAATTCTTTTAAGGTTTAGGCCACCTTGCCAATGCCTCACTAGGATTCAACACCAGCCTACCAGAAACCAGCCGAAAATTATGATAATATTCAGTGAAAAGTAACCCTTATTTTGCAGAAAATGAACGTCCACATACTGTGACGCTCACAACCTCGAAATTTCTGGTACCTGTGATGCTGGCTCACATTGGAGGTCGGCATCTTTTACGGCCTATTCTTTTATCACAATATTTGTAAATAGAAATATTTAAAATTCAGGTGATGAGAATACAAGTAGTGCAAGTACAAAAATTTGAGTTCTCGTTTTAAATATGTTTGCAAGAAAACCTTTCATCTTTCTTTCTCAGAAATCACAAATAACTGTTGTTTTCATATAAACTTACTGTGTGTTAACTAAATTTATGCTAGAATTTTTATATATACACAATCATTTTAAACTAGATAGCAGTGAATAGTGTCTGTGGACAAACACCACTTATGTTCTGACTTCTGAGTGCCTCAATTCTTCCTGTTTCAACGATATCAATATTTCACACAACAGTTCAATAATTTGACATTGTACTTCCTTAGTCAAGACCACATCCGTAGAAGAACAGGTCTGGACACTCGACCGGAATCTTGACTCCCTTGCTGTTTGGCTGCAGTTCACCAAGTTACCGAGAATGTTGTAGTTTTTGGCGCTGTAATCCGGGCAATCTGACTCAAACCCACCCACTTCCCTCCCACTAAGATAAACTATTTATCAAAACGTATTTTTTATCAATTTGTGATATGTTTCCTTCGCTCGCAATTTCAAAGCATGGCTCCAGCAATCTTTATTTTCTTTATAATGTTAACAATGGAAAAAAGTGGGCGGAGTCCGAGTCCAACCACCCGGATTACCACACTAAAAAGTACAAAGTTCTTGGTAACTTCACGAAATGCAGCCAAACAACAAGGGGGTCAAGCAAAATACATTGGTAGATAGGCGAGTGTCCAGACCTGTTCTTCTACGACCGTGGTCAAGACACAGCTCTGAGGCGTGGGAACACAAGCAGTGCAGGACTCCACCTTCCTCTTTACCTTTCACCCCATCGCAAGTGTACCAGTGCAGTGTGAGGAGTACGAAGTGTGTCGAGAAGAAGGAATAGTGACAGGCCATGAAGAAAACAGTGATGTATGCTGACATTAGCAGCCCCAGGACTCTGCCACCTCTTTCTTTTAATTAACCATCATAAACAACAAACTAACGTATTTTATATTCTGGCCCCAAATACTTAATTCACATCTGCTATATCATCTTTGGCTCCTGATTGATATACAGGGTAATGCTATTTTTTCCAGACAGTGTGCATGCACATAAATGTGAACAACTTATAAGGTAGCAACCCTTAGGTTATACAAAGGCAGTAGTATTTTGTTCACCACATAATTAGGTGTGCATAATGGACGACTTGAAATGAGGCGGAGCTTCAGTCTGGTGTGGGATACAATTCCTACCTTCATGGATACTGCAACCAAACATAACCTTTATACAGGCGTTTTGCTTCACATGTCCTGGATGAGATGTAATGTATGTAAAGAAAATAGATTATTTGTTTGAAACTTTCCGCTTTTTCAGGTAAACATTGATCCCATGTATATGTGTACCTTAACCATGATATGAAACTAATATTTTTTATTCTTACATGCAAGTCTAAGAGTGCACAAAATTTTTGATTCTGTCAAGACCAACCAACAAATCAGTATGTTTGTAAACAAGCTTTGTTTCCCACAGTACTCTCCCTCTGCGGTGTGTCGTCAGAGGGCATCCATTATGACACTGTTTTTAAAGTTGTGTCCTTTGAATGAATAGAAGCCTTGGCTTAAGTGGTTTGTTTTATTGATTACTTAGGCTAATTGTAGCAGAAGTTGCCCTGCAACTTTAGCCTCTTGGACGCTACCCTGATGCACACCATGTGTGTTTTGCTTCCATTCCTGCATGATCACGATGCAGTTCAGGCGTATACTAGCGACAGGGGACCAAGTCATTTACTTAACTGACATGTAGCTCTGTAGTAACTTAAATTCTCTGGAAATGTTTCTGTCTCGATTCTGTGTGATTTTCTTGCCTTGTGTTCTAAGCTTCCAGGCAAGAGAATTTTAGCATTACATTTGGTTCATGAGCACATGGACGCTCGCATCACCCTTGAACTTCCACAACTCTGACGTAACTAGTGGGAATTTTTTGTACTGTGAATACATTCTTATTTTCCACATAGTGTTAATCTGCAATGGCCACTTGGGTGTAACATGCTTCATACGTGTAACTATGCACATCAAATATGCTAGTGACCAACGTAAATGTGTTATTTCTCGAGTTTATTTGGCATTGCTTCTAGTCTGTAAGAGCATCTACGATGTTTCCACAACGAGCTATTAAACACAGAAGTCTCATACTCCCAAAGGAAATGGGTTATTGTAATATGTTCGCAACTCAGGCAGATTTAACTTCCTTTGAATAAACACTAAATAATGACATATTCAAATTAATTCTTTAATTGAAAATTGTAACATACACACAACATTATTGTACACAAAAATTCTTCAAAATACTTGGATGATGCAGAATAAATTACTAGTGAATTTACAATATAAAAGGTACAAGTTAGCATTTCAATCATTAACTCCTTTTAAATTGCTATTCACACAACCAAATAATTGTAAGATTCTTCTTTTAAAATAAATGTCTGTTAACTATCGTAAATAAAAAAAAAAGTTTTACTGGCATTTGCCGAACAAAAATATGATACTCCATTATCATTATTATTTAAAATCAATTACAAGAAACAATTCAGCAATTTTTTAATTACTGCACTTGGGCATAGTTTTGTAACTGTTCTGTATAATCAACCCTTGCATGCAAGAATACATTTTTTTTAGAATCAATAATTTTTGCAGTATGTGTCAGTTGCAAACATGAAGTTGTATTAAACCTGATGCAGGAATAAAATTTATTGAATAACGTGTATAACTTGTTTACAAATATTTTTATACCAAACTTTCCTTGGTTAACAAAAAACCAAATTTTGGTTTATATTTTTACCATAAGAAAATACACTGTAATACCTATTCACAAATTATATCATAAAGCTACACTTATATAATTTTTACTTTACAAATACATTTTCGTCAACCTTCCTAGGTTAGTAAAGCATGGGAAAAGCAGAATCTTTTATTTCATCTAGCAGCAACCATAATAAATACCTAAGAAACTGTTCAACCCATTGTACCATGTACATACACACTTTCAAGCATCACTTGAACAACAATGGCTGTTTAAACCCATTATTCAGTGCAAGAATGTTCCTGGCCAAATACAGTAGTCTATTAGAAATGGTTTGACACATTCCAGTCTTTATTTAATACATTCTAGCCCAGACTTAGAAAATATAGTTTCTATCCTGCACTAAGTTTTTTCATGGGGACAGTAGATCTACCTTAACAACTTTTCCTGATGGATTCAGTAAAGTACTATTACACGTTGTTTAGGAGTCTTTCTTGTTAACATTCTCTTAACTCATTTTAGCTGCATTTCATTTTTATGCAATTTGATCAATGAAATATATACAATTATAAACCTGCAAATGCTGGATGTAAACACAGTAAGTAGAAATTTATCAGCTTGGAGTATAGTAGTAACGGTTCATTAGTGTACAGAAACTGAAACTACAAAATTACAATATTGTACTCACATACCTACAATAGGTTAAATCTTGGGATGTTATTTGATATTTATTCACGACTAGAAACTAATCGAAACCATTAGGCATTAGCTTGTAGCAGTAATCTGTATTGGATGGATATGTAATTAAAGGAGTGCACTGGCTCTTATCAAATTGTTATTTTAACATAATATTAAATAACAATTAATTTTATTACCGTAATTGGGTTTAGTTAAGTTCTTTTTAGTTGTTCAAATAATACTGTTAACTAAGTTTATGTAATGGGCCTATTCACACCTGTGACTAAACAAAGAAACAATATTAATTTATCTATCAAATACCTCGTGGTAGTGCTTGGTTTCAAAACATAACAATCCATACAGAAATTGTGCACACTTCTCGTTAATAACTACAGACAGAAAAGTAAACAGTGGATGTGAATGTGACGTGACTTTCTCTAGTTGTTATTTTTATTTTAAAAATCACTGGATGTTGCCGTAAGAATATTTGCTTCTTTTCAAATTCCAACCGTTTGCCCTGCTATACCACATCATGTAAAGAACAATGTCTAGCATCTTTCGGTAAAAATCCATTGCATGATAACCATGAAAGTGCACAGAGTCTTATGAGACGTGCAAATTTTTTGAGCAGAAACATCTGAATCACCCAGCAATCAATCCGTTTTGACATCACAGGCCATGTAGTCTATTGACATGTATAATAAAACAGTGAGATGAATTAGACAATCGTTACAAACAAAAACAGTAGAACTTTGATTTTAAGAGGACCTGAGCTTTGTACGCGAGGAGTGTGACCTCGAGAAAACATCTGATACAAATTCACTACAAGCTGTGATGTGAAGCAGATGGAACAGGGCTGTACTTAATAAAAAAAATACATTGGCTTTGATGGTTATTGGGTAGATTAAGAGGGGTAAACTGATGGCGTGAGTAGGTGTGAGAGATTTCGGTCAGCGCATAACTTCTACATTTTTAGCACTTGTGAGTGGTGACATGAGTTGAGTAGGGAAAGATGCCGTAATAAAATGGTGAGGGAAACGAGAGATCTCAGAGAAAACCCACAAACCAGCTGCATCGTCCAGCAAAATTCCCAGATTAGAAAATTCGGGAACCGACCCCACCGGTAATTTACCCTGTAGGCTATCACCTTGGTGGGAAACATTTAGTTTGGCCATTCAGCCACAGCATCCCTTATAAACTGATGGAGATACTGGAAACGAAAGTGAGTGAGAGAGAAGGGAAAGGAGTTAACGGCAAGAGGTAGATACCATAACGTGCCAGAGATAATAGGAGAGCTGAGACTAGCAATAGGAGTAGAAAGCAAGGGTAGGAACGGGAACAGAGTTTTTTTTTCATGAGTCACTGGCACACTCGTTAAAAATTACAACTACCACATTTTTTAATATATTTTCCACATTTACTTATCTGTATATATGCCGCTTACTTGTAGCATCTCTACAAAAACATATTTTATCCCTGTGGTTTACACATAGTTTTTCACATTTTTCCTGGGATTTTACGGATTTTTCAAAAAAACTTAAAAATTTTTTGATGGTTACTGATAATGGCCTAATCAAATGCAGTACTAGTAAAATTTGGGTTCTACTGTAGTTACAATCAATTTCAAACCATGTAAACCATTACAGGACACTATACTTGCTTCATACAGCAAAACATTAAATAATTAGTTCGTCCTCTGCACCACTGTGCATACTGAAAAAAGTCATGAGCCAAGGCAACTAATGAAGAAATCCTCCTCTTTCCCTTCATGACCTTGCAAGATAATAAAATGTAGTCCTTGGATAGTGTGTTATTCTTATTAAAAAACATGTTAATTTATTTTTGTTCAGTAGTGATGTAACTGTCATCCTGCTAATGTTATTAAATTGTTTACAAACAGTGAGATTACTACGGTTCCTATTTCTGAAAGGTAAAATTAATACCCATTGTTTGCCTGAAAATTCACATGCCATCACAAGTGCATTTGTTAACTATTTAGCTCAGATAAAGCCAATGTATTGAGTGTTAATGTACCAAATAATTGACAGTCATATCTCGTCTCATATTCTCCAAAAGACCCTCTTTTTGCCAACAGTTTTCCCATACATGTATTATTTTTTTAAATTTATCCCCATAGTTGGCAATGTATTACTGTACAGTATTTTCAACTTATGTTATATTTGTACTCCACAATGAGAACCCAAACCAAAATTACTTTAGGTTTTGAGAAAAGTAGTAAATTACTGTGAACAGATTATAAAAACACACCACGCCTCTTCACGGCAACTTCTTGTACGAGATCTTACATGCCTGACAAGACAAATTTTTCTACCAAACAACTTACTACACAGTTCACAACTGAAGGGACGCTGTCCTGTACAATTCCTAATGTGACAAAACAAAGTTGCTTCTATATAAAACGTTTTACTACACAGCTCGCAGCTGAACGGATGCTCCTGTGTGAGAATTGACATGATCAACAAGACTTGTTTTTGTATAAAAAGACTTACTACACAGTTCACAACCAAAGGTACCAGGTTCCTCTGAATGTGCCTTGGTGTGCCTACGAAGACTAATTTTTTGATTAAATGATTTTCCGCATACTTCACAGCTGAAGGGACGCTCTCCTGTGTGAGTCCTGAAGTGAATAACTAGGTTGGAATTTTCATAAAATGATTTATTACACACCTCACATTTGTGGTGACCTTCCCCTAGGTGATGTCTTACGTGTCTAACTAGTCCGTTTTTTAACGAAAAAGATCTATTACACATTTGGCACTTAAAGGGTTTTTCTCCTGTATGAGATTTGTTGTGTATATTTAATCTATGTTTACTAGTAAACAATTTACCACACACTTGACAGCTGAAAGGATGTTCTCCTAGGTGAGACATGATGTGTTCCGACAGTGTATGTTTTCTAGAATAAGATTTACCACACACTTCACACCTGAAGGGACGTTCTCCTGTGTGAGATCTAATGTGAACAAGCAGTTCAGAATTTGCATGAAAGGATTTACTACACACCTCACATCTGTGAAGTCCTTCCCCTCTGTGATACCTTAGGTGTCTTGTTAGTTGGTTTATTAAAGGAAAATATGAACCACATATTTGGCATTGAAAGGGTTTTTCACCTGGATGAGTTCTCTTGTGCTTATTCAAATTTCTTTTACTAGTAAACAATTTACCACATGTTTCACAGCTGACGGGATGTTCTGTGTGAGACCTGATGTGTTCGGACAGCGAATTTTTCCTAGAATATGATTTACTACACACTTCACACCTGAAGTGTTGTTGCAATATAGGAGTCCTACTGTCTGTAACAAGCTTGCCTCCCTCAGTAACTGACTTCTCACTATCAACGCAAGCATACATATCACTGAGCTGGTGAGCTGACAAGGAAACATCCTGTACCTTGCTGTTATCTTCCGACTGTCCAGACACACACAGAGGGTCACAATGTTGCGAACACTGACAATCAGTTGCAACCAAGGTACACGCCTCACACTTAACATCTTCTTGCATAATCTCACACTTCACATCATCGCTTTCACCGCTGCAGCAGCTCACAAAATTGGTTCCTTGAGACTCTGTACAGGAACTAGGTCCTGCTGCAAGCTTACTCGAGTCCTGCAAAAAAAACATTTCACTGTACTTGCAACATATACTGTCAGAGTTAGCTCAGCACGTGTATTCCTATAAGGTGAAGATAACAAAACATATTTCCAGGAACAGTGGGTTTCCTCAAAATCAAAACTGAGGTGCTCTCAGACATCCATTAGGCATTGTAACAAATACTTTAACATAATCACATCGTTTTATTACCAAAATTATTATTTTGGAGAAAAAAAACACATGTTTTGTTTAACAAACGGCAATATACACTAGTTGATTCTTCAACAAACCAAGTCAACAAGTAATAATATATTTTAGCTTGTTATTTGTCACATGAGACATGCAAGTCTATCAAATCAGGCTGATAAATATTACCAAGCAAACATTTTAATGTATTTTTTTTTTATTTTGTCCAGTTTGCTGTAAGTCTTCACCTTCTTGAAAAGCAGTTATTCTTTTAATTGACTCTGCTCTGCACATTGCCTGCACCAAACTTACTTCCTGAACACTACGATAAAACCTCAGATTAGTTTAACACATTATTCCCCATGTACTCTTTCAGTGTACATAATTTCTTACCGTTGAATATTTGAAATTCGCACCACATGGTGCTACAAACACCTTAAATTGACAGATAGCCTTGGCATCGACTCTGAGAAAACTTACTTCATGCTCTTTGGAGTGCTTGAGGTCACTCATCGAATTGACACCTATTACTTGGGTCTGCGCAGTAGGCTTCGCTGATGATGGTTGGTCATCAGGATCTCGGAGTAAGCTTTCATTTTCAATTTGTTTGAGGTTGCATGCAGCTCCGGGAGTGACTTAATTGTAGGAGTTTATCGACAACCAGCTTAGTGGCGGTGGACTGTGAGCAAATGAGGTGTTGCAGAATAGGGTCCTTTGTAACTATTAATTTTACTTAAGGCCCACATTCAATATTCTTATTTAGAAGTAGCTATGCTTGTTTGGTTTAATGTGCGATTTCATTTTGAGGCTGTGTACAGATTGTTTCAATCTTTGACAACTTACCCTAAAATCTTGTCTTGATCTTGCAAAGTTTTGGACATATTTGCTCTGCTGATTTTGAACGTGATTATGATCACCAGAATTTAGTTCGCCTGAAAGTGCTAGTGCCAATTTTGCACACCCTTTTGGGTCTTTGAACGTAGTTCTTCTTGCAAACTGTCTTGGCTTGTTTTCATTGTGATTTTGAATCTGCATATGCTAGAGTCATTATTCCTTCTCTCGTTCATGTTTAGGGTTACTGCCACGGTAGGTGCATGCATTTTGAATACATGAATGCAATCTCAAACACACAAGGGTTGCATTTTGGATTTAGTCTGGAGTCTATTAATATTCTGCTCGTACAGAATTGTTATGTAACATTGAAATAGGGGTGGTGGTGTACTTTGCACCCATTTATCCAATCATGCTGTTTGCTTGTTGAAGTGCAATCTCTGTAATGTTGTGTTTCAAAAAACAAATGTTTTATGGTTTCAGATGGAAAAATGTTAACATGTTGGCATTTAACATTTTGGTGGCTTTTTTTTTTTTTAAATATAAATAACGAAAATTGTATATTTTGGTAAGTTGTATCAAGAAATGCTGTCTTTGGGGAAAATTTAAGTAATTAGAAAACTACAGAATAAAGAATATGATGGAATGAAAAGTAAGAAGGTGTTTTGAGTAAATAATTGTATTTTGACTTTTGGCCTCAAGAATAGTGAAATTTGGATAAATATTAATACAAATTAATATTGTAATCGTAATGATAAAGGATAGAGATACGAGTTAAAATGTTTACTTTGTAATGAGTTTTACTATGTTAAAAAGTAAATCAATGATATAATATATGTTAAAGGGAATTTTGTCATTCAGGGTGTAAGTGTATGACATATATACTGGAGATGACTACGTTGTTTGTTCTGGTGTTGTAAAATGTCAATGAGTTGAGGATGTTCTGTAATGTTTGTTTAGTGGAACATATGCGGATCGTCAAGTATATATTTTGTTTTACTAAACCATGAGGTTGCTGGCAGTCAAGATTGTGTATTTGGATATGTCTTGTGGAGCATGCTTTGTTACAAGTGTTTTTGGAGGTCGTATTTCAGTGTCCCTAGTCATCAAAACACATAAGAATCGCAGATACTTTGTTGTTGTAGAATTTTTTCATTGTAGAAATTTGGAAGGTGATCAATTTAATTTAAACATGTAACAGACAGTACATGAACAAAATGAGGTAAACTTATACTGTACATACACACACACCTAAAGCTTTCAAGTACTTTCATTTTATCTTAGTACAGAATTTATTGAATGTTAGCAATGCCACCAAAGTAGATAAGCAGTATTTTTATGTATGTTGAATAAAGATGTATTATGGTCTTGTTTCAATTAACATAAATAGAATCGTTTAGTTCAGGGTAGAATAGCTTTTAGTTTGTGACCAATGTCTGTGAGCGATATCTGTACCAAACAGAGAGGGGGAAGGGGGTATTGTAACATTACAGGTTTTAAGTATTTTCATTTTATTTTGATGATGAATATTTAAGTATTTCTTTTGTAAATTATTTTTGCACACATCATATTTTAATCTGGATTAGTTATTTTGATGCATGTTTTGGCTTTTTATAGGGTTGTGTTTTTATAAAATTAGGTATAATACACCTGGAGGCTCCTGAAAATGCTCTACAAGGCTAGAGAATGGTCAGTTTAAATTCTGAGTCGCAGGCTGTCATTTCCGAACGTGAAAAGTACTGAATTTTGGTGAATAATGACAGTTGGCACCAGGTCACATAATGTATTGATTGGACGAGGGAGGTCACGTGACTGCTGACCTCGTTGGGTAGTATCATGCTCATGCTTAGTAGTGTTCACATTAGTTTTGTGCCAAGACTCTGGAGAGTCTTGTCTCAGTACAAGCTCACTAAACAAAATATGAAGTGAGTGTGGTGAATTTTACCTGCACCAGTACGGCTCGTGGTCGTAGTCTGCAGTACCATTACTTTTTTTTAACATTTGCCAAATTTTAACTTCATTTCATCTAAATTGTTTCTGTCGGTGTATAGAGGCCTGGGAAACATGTTACCCCCACCTTATTAATGTTAAGAGTGAGGTTTCGTTGTGCTGGTTTCAAACTTAATGATGCCACTTTGGTGTCGTAAACTTTCATAAATGAAGTGTGGAGAATGTTTGTCGTGTAACCTGGTTTTATGAATAAACCTTGACCAACAAGTGAACGTGCATCCTCTATTACTTTGAAATGCCAGACAGTACAATAACTGTCCTTTGTTATATTTACACTACCACCTAGAGCATGAGATAGGTAACTGGCAAGTATTTTATATTGTACTTTTCACTTACTTAAAGAAAAAAAAAAAAAACACACTAACAATTTTTTAAAATATTTTTTAAGAAAATCAAGTCCGGTAATTCGGCAATTACTATGCAACAAAAATAAATTTCTCAGGAACCATGGCTTGCCATTGTAGTGAGGCTTAGCTGTATAGTTAAAGTTTAAAAGCATGTGTATGTGCGAATAGCAGGTGAAATCTTAGTAATGTGTACTAGTAATTTATCTAATGTATGCAATGGTATGAAGGGAGTTGTGAAACAATACCAACAATCCCAGATGCCGTTGAAGGTGACGGTAGAAAGTGCCATGCGCTCGCCACACACTACATTCATCATTGTTCGAACAAGGGAACGGGCAGACAGCAGGAGAGTCCAACTTTGCCGAATCTGATCAGTAGTTCTGGTCTACATAACTTAATTACTGGAATATTGTTCCTTTCCCTTTGTTTCATGCCCACATTCACATTTCCAGTAGCAATATTTAACTTAATATGTAGCGGCCAGTTTGACATTCCAGGACTTACGCAAAGGTGTAACTATTTGTCTCAGCTTCATTTCTCTAGAATATTTTGTGTAATTTCTGTGTACTAAGAAGCATATTAAACTGTCTACAAAGAGTTTCCACCACATTCTTAAGGTGTCTGCACAAAAGCAACCACATTGGTGTATAAAGTACAGTATATATCTACATTTGTGCTTGATAAAAAACACAGTTGAAGCAACTTAAGTGTGTGACTTTACATTTTAATAAATGGAAGATCATAAATGAGGTACTATCTAAGAAATAAAAGATGAAAGTATAATGGTTCATTACCTAAAAAATGATATTCTAAAAGTAGTGGCAAACAACACTAGATATATTTAAAAAATCATAAATATCTACCTAAAATTTTATCACAGATACTTAATCAACTTGGGAAAAGAAGAAAAAGAAGAAGACTAAATAAACGCAGGCATTCATAAAAAAATGGCAACTTTGAAAATATGACAACTCCTCCATTTTCACTTGTCTAGAGAAAAACCTATGTATCCTATTAAATGAAAAGGCCAGCAAAATGTGAATAATTACTACTGAACCATAAATTTCACCATATTTTGATCGTTTATCATGTGAAATATATTTTCCAATAATCATAAATTGTTAAAATTTGATTGAAAATACTGTAATACATATTTAAATAATGAAAATAAATTCCATATAACAAACTGAAGTAAGGATATAATTTTTATTTTCTACATTTAAGTATATTAACCTTTATTTTCCACACGATCTTATATTTTATTACATCAACGAAGATGTGAAACGCCAAACAATGGCATATGCAAACAGAACACAGAATTCTTAAGTCTGGAAAATAACACGATCCAGAGTTTTAAGAAGTAAACATCTAAATTAAATTTAGTCTTATATTCAGGCAACAATACAGTGCACTTAAAAAAACATGTAAAAAAAAAATCAAACATACAAACTTATCCATTTTAATTGTAAAAGGTTGTTGTTGTAGACTGTTTGGGATAAAGTGAGCGCTAAACAATTAACTTAACAATTGGAGGAAAAAAAATCACTAGCAGTTACTGCACATATTGACTGGCAGCCAATAACTAACAGTAATTCCTTTTTAAATACAACAATACTGAAATAAAACTGGCTTACCTGTATTTGATATTTTAAAACTTTTATGCATGATCTTATTTATGAATCTACTGGCTGCATAGTTTTACTTATCGAAAACACACTGTGACCTCGACAGGGTTGTTGAAATTTTACTGTCATCAGCATTCTCATTGGCTAAGCTCGCTGCTGCAAATGCTTTATTCCAAAATTCCACCGAGATTGTTATTGCTATTCTGTGAATTATTACGTTTTATGATTGCTAGTCTTTAGATTGGGAATTACATTCAACTATGAAATAGAACTTTTTGAACTTTTTTTTCAATTACATATAAAAAAAATAAATTATTGCTGTAAACGCATGGCAGTTTGAGTAACATGTGCCAATGTGACATTGTGTCGAGTTTATGTCAGAGAGAGTTTGGTGTTTACATTTATAATATAATACACACACACAATTCTTAACTGCAACAATGTTTTTGTAAGCGTATTTCTTAAAAAATTAAGGAAAATTTGAACTATAATTAAAAATATCTTTGTATTAGGGTGGGGCCTACATACATGAAGAAAAGGCTTTTATTTATCTAAGCAGTAGACACAATGATGTCATTGCTATTAGATGAGCAACATTTTGGTTGAGAAATTTGTCTACATTTTATATGTGAGTGGTCTACAATTACAAAAAGAAGAAATTCATACAAGTTTTTTGCACAAAGCTTTGCTTGTAACGGGAGAAAATTTTCAGCCTACTAGTGCTCAAACATAATTTTTCCACTAAGAATTAGTGATGTAAATTTATATTATTTTGTAATTTATGGAGAGAACACAACGAGAGGGAACAGCGTATAAATTAAAGTGAATGTACAGAAATCCATATTTTATACACATTAACTCGTACATACCTATAATAACTAAGACTAAGTAACTATTTAAAACCCATGTATTTGAGGAGTAAACTCTGTATAAACAGCAATATTCTGAGCAATGGAACATAAATGTCAACAATTTATAGATCAATACACACCATGTGGCAATGTTTATGTTTACATGCAGTATAGACATACAAACTGGCTGAAAATGTAAACTAAGCAGGGTTTTTGAGAGTTCACTTAATCCTGTACTGCCTATTATGCAAGTTTACCCTCACTTCTACAACATTTTCATTACATTACATCAACAGTTTATCCAAAATTGCGGAAAAAGGAAACAGTAATGAAAAAATATGTACAGTAACAAGTTTTACTTCTGTACATATCTTTTAAAAGTTTTTGAAATAATGTACAAGAGTTACAAAATTACACTAATGTTATCTCATGCCAATATTGTTATAATAATGCCATACAACTAAATATATATTTATAACATCAAGTACATATAACATCAAAATAAACTGAAGATGTATTCTGTTTACCATTTACTAGAAAGACTTCACTACACAATAACACTTTATAAAGACTTATAATACAAATAGGTGTATAGGAATAGCTTTAGACAGTAAACAGCTTTTTTATATATACTTAGACTCTCTAGCATACAATTAGCATGATTAAATTCACCAGCATGCTTCAAATTACAATATTTCTCAATCAATGCATGGAAAAATACAAGAAAAAAAATTCAGACCTCCATCTTAGGGCTGGTTTTATCACCCCGGCTTAACTTCTAGTTAAACCTTAATGCCAGGCTAAGTCAAAAATTCAGTTTCATCACCTCCTGTTACTACTTAACTTGCAGCTGTCACCCGTCCAAGTCAACCGTGGTCCCGGGTAGGGGAGTGAGGAGAGCGCTAGTATCTCTGTCAGATGGGCGAGGGGGATGGTGAGAGGGGCAGTAGGGGAATAGTATAGACAACAAGCGCTTCAAACTTAGAGGGAAGGGTGTTCGGCAGTCGAGGGGAATGGAGGGAAATGTCTGACCTTGGGTGGTTCACATTTTTCCTGGAACAACAGTTAACTTGGCAGAGTAATAATCTAACCGCTAACTTAGCCGCAGAGTGAAGTGGCTGCTAGCGGGTTTAACTGGAGGCTAGAGCCTATCTGCCTTGTGGATCATGTTCTATAGACTGGATGCTTACGGACTATGATTTATTCTATTCAAAATAAACAGTGAGTGAGAGTGAGTGAGAGATTTTGGTCAGCGCTTAACATCGAGGTCTTTAGCGCTGATGAGAGTGACATGAGGTGAGTATGGAGCAGTACTGGAATGAAAGGGTGGGGAAACAGAAGATTCCCGAGAAAACCAGCAGACCAGCGGCATCGTCTGGCACGATTCCCACATACGAAAATCCGGCGACCGACCCCGCCGGGAATCTAACCCGCATTGCCTCGGTGGGAGGCGAATGGTCTGACTATTCAGCCATTGCGACCCCAAAATAAACAGTGATGGGTGTTGCTGAGTGCTCATGTTGAAAAAGAAAATTGGAATGTCTGTTATTTCTGACGCTGATATCAAGTAGTTATACATAAATTAGTCATTCCAATATTAATGTTCTGGTTGTTGCAGATGCAAATTCGTCTAGGGCTACTCTTTTTCTGCATAAGGAAAGTTGGGGTTATTGTGAACAAACTGTACCATGGGTCCTGAAATGTAGCTTTCGCGTACAGTATATCTGACAAAGTATACAGTGTCTCTGATGTTAAATTTCATTTTAGGTTCATATAATAATAAAAACCTAGCACTTTCACAATCACTCTGACTGTACATGCGTGGAAATACAGTACAGTGTTAGAAACAGCAGGGCCATAAAAATTTATCCCCCAATCCACAACTGTCTACAAGGAAAATGTTTTCATGCAATTATTAAGACTAGTAGTTCTGTTGGGACAATTCATTATTTTATTTGAGGGAAGAGGAAGAACTTCAGGTTGTATACCCAACCCCTCCGACAAAATTCAGTGACTTTTTTGGTGACCTATGTGGACATAAATTTCTTGTGACGTGTGTATTTATGCTTAATAATTACTTATAACGTCATCACAGTTGCAGAATTGAACTACTTAAACAGGGTGTCTACCAGATTGTAAAAGTAAAATTTAGTGACTATTTCTTGAAAATCTGTTCCAACAGAATTAATAAATAATTTTTTTAACAAGTGCAACATGGCCGACAATTTTCATTATATTTCCTCCAACTGCTGATAGCGTAAAGCATGTCCAATTTTAAAATGTGTAATCAATATATACCTAAATTTAAGTTATCTTTACAAAGATGACTATGATAACTAATATACATACAAATTATTTATTTTACTTGCACAGTGCACGAGAAATACTAGTAGTGTAAACATGCACGTTTGACAAACGATTCAACAAGAATCAAACACCCAAAAATAATTTTCGTGACTTATACCAAAATATACTACAAATATTTAATGACTATTCTGGGACTTGTGACCTTTTTCACAAATCATGATTTTTTTGGGAC
This sequence comes from Medauroidea extradentata, assembly GCA_003012365.1. Lineage (NCBI taxonomy): Eukaryota > Metazoa > Arthropoda > Insecta > Phasmatodea > Phasmatidae > Medauroidea > Medauroidea extradentata. The sequence goes on along the minus strand of PNEQ01133594.1, from coordinate 24,280 downwards.
TTTCGAGACTTTAGTGACCTAGTACACACCCTGTACAAGAACTATAACAACAATAATTATATATCTTTTCTTAATTTTTTTTAACTCTAGCATTTTGATATTGTGTGCTGCACTGTTATTTTTCAAGTTTTGGCAGTTATTTAGTTTATTATATTTTCCTGGTTAAGTGAGTAACTTCTTGTGTTGCAATCTCCTACTAGGATTTCTGGCGCTGATGCTATGGTCAGATCATAGGCTTCATGGAATTTATCATTAATGAAAGTGGTTGACGCAAGTTTACCTTTTCGTGCTTAGAGTATTGCGACGTGGTGGAGTGTGTGTGTGAAATGAAGGCACAGCAAAAAAATGAAGGCACCGCATAAAAATGAAGGCACAACAAAAAAAATGAAGGCACAACAAAAAAAATGAAGGCACAACAAAAAAAATAAAGGGGGACACGTTATCAGCTCCATAGGACGAGCATCTGAGAAAGTAAACATGACTGGGTAACGGGTAAAAATGGCATAAAAGCATAAGTTTGAACTAGCTTTACTGCGCCGTTTTTGATTTAACTCAAATATTGCAACGCACATAGGCCTACATATCTGGGCGTACCATGGTTAAAAGGGCACAACTACTGAACATAGTATAATGCAATTTAAACATGTGGAAAAAAAAAATGCTTGTTCCTACATGGTGCTCAACTGCCCACTTTCAAAATCGGTGACCCTCGTTAAATTCAGTGACTTCTTTAGTGACTTCCGTGACCGGTAGACATCCTGTACAGGTAATTACTGGAAATTAACAAAGCTGAATAGTGACTTTTTTCCAAACCAAACTGCTAATGAATTCGCACAGAGTTGGGCAGTGGAATCAACTTGCAGGAGGATATTGATCGGTTGTGATCTTGGGTAGAAAACAGAATAAAGATTAATGTGCGTAAAACCAAGTTGGTGAGATTTACTAGGAAGAGAGTTGTGTGTAGAGGTATACAGATAGGATGGCAGGAGATACAGGCTGATCTAAGGTGGACAAAGCAGGTAGAGTGGTTAAGAAGGGAATAAGGGCTTTAGGACTGCTCGGGAGGGGTGTTGAGGGTGGTTGGTGGTGAAGTGAAGAGAAAGGAATATTGCACTATGGTTCGTCCAGTACTGGGATATGTTGCCACTGAGTGGGATCTGTACGTGGAGGCGGAGGTGTACGAGCTGGAGAAGCTGCACAGAAGGGCAGCGAGATGGGTGATGAATAAATGGAAAAGGCAGGGTCAGGCTGGTGAGGAGGAAAGAAACTTTAAGTCTAGTGTGATTATGAAGGAATTCGGATGGAAACCATTGAGGGGTAGGTGAAGAATGGAAAGGCTGGACAGGTTGTATACGGTGATGAACGGGGAGGGAGGACGGGGCAGTTTGGTCTGTAAACTAACTACGGGCACTTTTAAGGGAAAAGGAAACAATGTTGAGAAGGTTCAGAAGGTGTGGAGGAGAATGAAGAGAGGGAGACAGTCAATGCTGGTGAGGACAGTGAGGGAGTGGAATGCACTGCGGGAGGATTTGGTGACTTTGAGGTGGGTTGGAAGGTTTATGAGGGGACAGGAGGATTAGAGCTGTGGGTATTGGGAGGAATCTACTCGCCACTGGGCATTAGCCCAATTTCAATTGTAAAAAACTTGTTATAACACAAGTGGAATTTTTTTGACCATTTGTACAGACGTAATACCTTCATAAACTAAATGCAAAGCTATAAAAACAAGAACATATCATGTTATCAAGCAAATAGCAAGTCTGGATGAAACTTTCTCAAAACATGATCTACTTACAATTTTGTTTCACGTGTTAATTACATCCTGTATGGCATAAATATGATTTCACGACCAAACACTGTATCTATTCTGACACAATCATAGTCATTTATATATTGCACAACTCAAAATTGACAAGAAGCCTATTTCAGTTCCAGCAAAATACATTGTAAACTAAGTCAGACCGCCGCCAATTTTACAAACAGCTGTTGCTTTGATGATTGTTCGGAAATATTCGGGGACTGATTTTCTCGGAAACCTTCGGACATGCAGAGTTCTGTGAAATGAGACTCATCCTACTTTTCAGCCCCCTTAGGGGTATATAAGGTGGGTGCTGGGCCCAGCAAGTTAAGTCATTTATTTATTACATTATTAAACCTTAACTTCTCATACTAAACATACTAAACACACAAAACAATACAAAAACACTATTAGTAATAACTTCCACAAAAATGTTTATTTATTTATTCAATCATCATTCTGTAAGACCCCATTCATGACTATGTCACTGGGGTGTAGAACTTGTCAAATTTACATAGATACAAAACATATTTGCATATTTACATCATATGCATAACATTAGACAGGTTAAATAAAAATTATAAAAATTAAACATTATAACAATATACATAGTTATTATGCTTTGTATATGTTAAATTGAACATTACTTATTAATACAGACAATATATGGTACATACAGTATAAGAAAATAGTTACAATTATTATTATATGTTTACAAGGAAAATGTTTGCATTTAACACAGTATGGAATCATTTGTTAGTTTATCATTATGTTTCCCTATGTGATTTACCATTTACTTTTATAAAATTCATGAAGAGTATAGAATGGATGTTATTTGAGGAAGATTTTTATGTTCTTTTTAAAGAGTTTGCTGTTTTTAAAAAACAGTAATTGTAACTCCTCTGGCAACTTATTGAAAATTTTAGCACAAGTGTGTAGATGTGGAGAAGTAGCATGTGTGAAACTTGTGCAGCAAAAAAAGGTGCAAGAATTAAAAGAAAAGGTCACTTCCAGAAATGCAATGTCGGTGCTCCCTTTGAAAGGATGGCTGTAGATATTGTGTGCCCCTTACAAACCACAGAGTGGGGGAACAGATACCTCCTTGTAGCAGAAGACTAATTTACTAAGTGGCCAGAGGTAATACCGGTCCCAAACCAAGAAGCTTGCATGGTGGACTATAAACTTGCCGAACATGTCTTCTCGAGATTTGGTGTCCCACTTGAGCTACATTCAGATCAAGGACAAAATTTCGAGGCTAATTCCAAGAGGTGACCAGGATTCTAGGTATGAGGAAGAGACGAGCCACAGCACTGCACCCTCAGTCAGATGGGATGGCCAAAAGGCTTAATCGCACTCTTGAATAGTATCTGTGAATATTTGTGTCAGAAAGCCAAAAGGAGTGGAACACCTATACTTGTATTTTTTAATCTTTTAGATGAAATTTACGCTGTGCTAAAATGTTATTAACATTCACTTGGATTAATTAGCTGCAACCTTAGAATGGATAGAGTATAAGTGCCATTGTTTTTGCTAGCCTATCATTCGGCAGTTCACGAGTCTCCAAGGGTAACACCTTCGAAAATGTTATTTGGGGAGAGCTCCGCCTCCGTAGTGACCTACTGTTTGGACGACCATCTGAAGACGAGGTAGCCACCCCAGACTATGCCAATGATTTACATAGGAAGTTAGTGGACATACATGGCTTTGCTCGGCAGCACCTCAGGATTAATACTGACCGAATGAAGATCAGATATGATCGAAGAGCATATGCTGAGCAATTTGAAGACCACTGGTATGGATGTACAACCCGCTAAGAGAGAAGGGATACTGACTCAAGCTTCATAAAAACTGAGAAGGCCCTTATAAGATTACAAAAAGCATCAATGATGTAGTTTTCAGGATATGGCGCAGTGGCTCTTGGGCTAAACCCAAGGTTGACCACATTGATCGACTGACACTTTATGAATGTCAAGCAGATAAGAAGTCTGTTCAGGAGATGAACAGACTTAAAGGGGGTAGTGTAAAGTGCCAGTGCTCACACAGGCACGAGGAATGAGGCAGGCCACCCCACTTCCTCCCCTGCTCGCTACCTACAGCCCCGGCTGCAAGGTGCCGGACTGCGGACCCCCCTTCCCTTGCTGACTGCTCCCGGCACTGCAGACTGCTCGGGCGGGATTGACGTCATTATACCAGACTGACATCAACAGCCTTCTGGATGAGTGGGCACCTGTCCATCACCTTTGACAGGCATTCAACTCGGACATGACTGAACGTTACCGCAGCATCGGAAATGTTCAACTTACGTCACACAGCTCTGTCGGCGAGCTAGGAGACTATTCCGAGTGGCGTCGCAGGGACTGCAAATAAAATAACGGCTCACCGCGAGAGAGCCTGAGTGGCGACTAGCCAGTGAGCGTGCGCGATGGGTGAACGAGGCGGGACAAGCAAATTAAGAAGAGGCTGCACTAGTGCGGATGATAGTGGCTTTCCTGGAGTGGTATGAGTAAGTGTGAGAGTGAACGAACAGGTTTGAGTGTATGTAGCTGTGTATTGCGAGATATTCCTGTACAGAAACTGTGCAATTGGAGGACTGAGTAAGGGAGAAATTTAATTATCGAATACTAGAACAGTAAAATTAGACTGTTATGTTATCTGTATACGTTTATTTAAAGAGAGTGGATTGCAAGTGTTGTAGACTTGACGTAAAGTGTCTTGTAGAGTGTTTATAATAAACTAAGAACCTTAGTTTAATTAATTTTATTTAATTATCTAAGCCTTTATCCCAAGTGAACCTGGCTGCGCCCAGAACAGCAAAGATGTTACAGTATATTGGACAAAATGGACACATAAATACCAGTTGCGTAACTATACTTGGACACAGCATAGGTATATATGCTCATTTTATAACGATACTGACTGCATTTTTCAAGAAGCTGACATACTGAAACACATTTTACGTAAGTTAAAGCACAGGTATTTATAACAAATTACGGTTAAAAGTAGCTGTTATCTATTATTTGTTAAGAGTATATATGTTACCTAGCTACTGTTGAACTAATAAGTTCTGTTTAATAGTCTGCTAACCAAGCCAACACACTTGAGGCCGCCTCGCCCTCCTCACCAACACCAGTCCTCCCTCTCACGCCATCTCTACACGACTGATCATTGTAATGTTACATTTCACAACCACTTGCTCATTGATTCGCAACTGTTAAATCCCGCACAGTCATGGTAGCTAAATTATATCTAGGCTAAGTGGTACAATAAGATCCACCTCTATGACTAACAGCTAAATTACTTAAAAAAAATGTATAACAAAAGTTTTTAAAAATTGAATCTATAGTTTTTACATAAAATAATAAAGAATAATAACACAAGTACATTAATTCGGGACAAAATTTGCACAGCAACAGAACAACTGTTGCGTTGCAATACCCTAAGCAACCTCGTGAAACAGCTAACCAGCTAACCAACTTGCATCAATAACCTACGCCATGAAGCAATTCCATGAAGGTGACCAACCACAACGTCGGCATCAGAAATCATTCACCTGAAAAAGATTGCAACACAAGAAGTCCTCACTTCACCAGGAAAATTTACAGCTACAGTAATCCCTCGCCAACCGCGGTATCACCACCCATGGTTTCTGTTATGCACTGATATCTTCTTTAGCCTTTTTCGCCATCCACGGTACAAATTTCCTTTATCTACAGTTGACAGTTTTTGGAAAACGGTACGTTTTTTGACGTTAGTGGTCACACATTTGTCAAGCTGTCATCAGAGACTTTGGCGTTTGTTGTTTCAAGAAGGAGACAGGAGTATTTTGTGGTGTAGAGTTGCCAGCTATATTGGCGAGAATTTCCCTCTCTACCATTTATCTGTTACGTCATCACTCGCGGCACATTAGACACGTCAGTTGGATCGCAGCAGTAATTTAGGCAAGTGAAAATACCGCCGAAACGTGCTGGAAGCAATAACGATGACAAGAAAGTGAAACAACCTAGAAATGTTTTGAAATTTATGCAAAAAATTTTTTTTCCTAAACCGATTTTACGTGTGGTGAAACTAAGGCTTCTGTGGCAAGAAATGAAGGAATAAACGAGTCTAGTGTGAAGACAATAGAGAATAATGAAGATACAATTAGACAGAGTTTTGCCTTAGCAGCATCACCAAGTGCGAAAGTGACTTTCTTTCCTCGTGATAGCAATGTAGAAAGAATGAAAAAATCCCTTATGTGGATGGAAGATAAAACACAAAAACACAGCCTTTAAATTGTGCCATAATTCGTGAAAAAGCTGTGCGCATCTACTCTCACCTGGTAACAACTTCAGGCGAAGGAAGTGCAACAGAATTAAAATTCACTGCAAGTAAGGGGTGGTTCAGAAATTCAAGACGCGACACAACCTTAACAACTTGAAAATTTTTGGTGAAGCAGCTTCTGCAGACCACGCAGCGGTGCCTACTTTCTGCAGGAATAGGGAAAATTCCTAGATTTCTGATTCTTCCGAATTATTTTGGCACTAAATGCAGCCAGGCAAAGCAATAGCTCCGTGAACATTGTCATTTTCAAATTATTCAGCTTTAAAAATGTCATATTTTCAAACGCCGCCACAAACATTGAAAATGCATTCTTATTGGCTAACACATTTATGACGTAGTCTTACTTGTTTTGGTTAGCCACCGCACGCCAGGCACTATTGTGTGCATTGAAATTTTTCACAGACTTAAAAACTGATAAAATTTAGCGAACCCGCGGTTACGTAAAAGTTAATTTGGGGAATTCTCCCGCATGCATGGTTGTAGATTTGGTAGTCAACAACGAAGATTTATTTCATTTGAGTTGATTTTTAAGTAGTGATGATAGCAACGTAAGCCTATTAGTATCTCTCACACATTGCGACGTTTTAGTTACAGGTTTGAATTTATGTAAATTTAATATAACTTTCAGAGAGATAATAACTTACTACGAATTCATTTTAATGTTTCAGATCCGGTATATAATCCTAAGTTTATGTTAGAAAGGTCAGCCGAACGAAGTTCACATACGTACAAAAAGTTAACCTATCGAGCTAATATTTGGAATGTGAATTGAACCAAACCTAGCACAGACTATGATTGAACATTCTGGTTGTGCGAGCCGGTAAAATAATATGGCAGATCAATTATTTTATTACAAGTAAATTTTTTCTCTCTGTCATTTTTACGTTTTTCGTGAACAGCATTGAGACAGCTGTGCTGCCATCTCTGGGTAAGTTTCACCAAGACCCCGCCCACCCCTTGAATTATCGGTGCCTTGAATTTGCCTATTGGCTAATGACGTTGCCGCAGCCAGTGGAACAGCCAAAAACACTACAGCTGCAGGGATTTTGTGGTAAACTGCAAGAATAGAATAGAATTTCTTAGTAGTTGGTGTCACATGTTCGTGAGCTTACTAGTTTAGATGGTATGTTCGTCATAGTTATTAGTACCAGGGACATTACCTTTAAGAAAATGATGTATAATGGGGAAATTGGAGTAAAAACATTTCATAATGTAAGGTTAATAATACCACTTTTTTTCTCAAGCACGAGCAAGTTGACGATTTCAGTTCTTGTGCTTGAAGTAAATCAGTCGTTCCACTAAATGTTTTAATGTTTCCAAAAATGTTTGGTTAGCAGACAAATTGATTTAGTGTGGTTTTCATTGCCTAAATTTTGCCCAAGTTTTTATATGCATCATCAAAACTAGTTAAGTAGTCTTTTTTTTGCCATTTTTGGGTGATAATAGCCATTTTTCACTATTTTTTTTAGCCACCACTGTGAGTGCAGCCCTGATGTATGACATATTTAACATTTAAAGGCATTTTCATTTGTTTGAGTTTTTTGTGTCCTGATCCATATTACATTTATACTTAAAACATTACAACATACTTGACAGTTAAAGGAACGTTCCCCTGTATGAGTTATGATGTGTGTAACAAGGTCAGGTTTTACAGAAAAAGTTTTGCTACATAGTTAACATTTGACGGGACGATCTTTAGCATGAACCATTAAGTGCCTATCAAGACCAGTTTTTTGACTAAATGATTTACTACACAATTCACAGTTGAAGGGACGTTCCCCTGTGTGTAACCTCATGTGGTTTACAAGGTGTAATTTTCTAGGAAACCGTTTATTACACAGTTCACATTTGAAGAGACGTTCACCAGAATGAGCCCCTAAGTGCCTATCAAGACCAGTTTTTTGACTATATGATTTACCACACAGTTCACAGTTAAAGGGCCGTTCTCCTGTATGAGTCCTGATGTGTGTAACAAGGACACGTTTTACACTGAATGATTTATTACAAAAATCACATCTGAAGGGACGTTCTCCCGTATGAATCCTGGTGTGTTTGACTAGGTTAGATTTTCCATTAAATGATTTACTACAGAAATCACATCTGAAGGGACGTTCTCCTGTATGAACCCTGATGTGCATAACTAGGACACGTTTTACACTAAATGATTTGTTACAGAAATCACATTTGAAGGGACGTTCCCCTGTATGAATCCTGATGTGTTTAACTAGGTCAGATTTTCCATGAAATGATGTACTACAGAAATCACACATGAAGGGACGTTCTCCTGTATGAGTCTTGATGTGTTTAAATAGGTTAGATTTTCCATGAAATGATTTACTACAGATGTCACATTTGAAGGGTTTATCACCCGTATAAATATTTTTTAGCTCAACCAAATGACTTTTACGAATAAATGGTTTACTACACTCTTCACTGCTGAAAGGGCTCTCCTCTGCTTTAGTCCTGGTGTTTGTATCAAGCTCACCTCCCTCAGTAACTGACTTCTCACTAACACAAGTATACATATCACTGAGCTGGTGAGTTGACAAGGAAACATCCTGTACCTTGCTGTCATCTTCTGACTGTCCCAACACACACAGAGGTTCACGATGTTGTGGACATTGGCAATCAGTTGAATCCAAGGTACACAGCTCATATTTAATTTCTTCAGGCAAAAACTCACACTTCACTTTATCACTTTCTCCACTGCAACAGCTCACAAAATTGGTTCCTAGAGGCGCAGTACTGGAACTAGTACTTGCCACATGCATATCGTAATCCTGCAATAAATATTAATTAAATTGTACTTACAATAATCCCTGTAAGAATTAGTAGAGCACACATTTCTACAGGGTTATATATCAACATCCTAGCAGGGATATGTGAATAGTGATTGTTCGTGTCAGCATAAAAACATTTCTTATACAGTTTCAAATTTAAATAGTTGTTACTAAATTCTGCATTTTATTTGGGCATTCTAGACACAAAAATGTTTCTTGTGCCAATATAATCTGGACAAATTTTGAATAACTGAATTTCAATGTATTGCCTTGTAGATTTAAGACATTACTAAGACACATAAGTTCCTTATTATTTATTCATGTTGTTAGACTACAATGATGTGCTTCTAGTGTCGTCATACTCTACTGAGGAGCGTGAATGGAATTCTGATCTGAGATTAAATTGGCCATGTCATAGTAAACCTGATAAATGAACTCGTTTAACTTTAAAAAATGTTCACTAACACAAAATTCAATAAACTAATATGCCCACAAACACACAAAATTAACAATAACTTAAAAACATATAATTTACCTTGAATATTTTTTATATTAGTATATCAGTAGCTGGGTCATTCCATGCCAACGCATAGAGTAACAGTTCAATACTGATTGAACTACGAGTGCACTGAAGATTCTTAATACAAATTTTACTTAAAACACGTTCCTACCGGACTGAAGTAGGAGTGGAGTGAGTAATATAGTCCAGTTTGCGAGGTAGACTGAAGTGTAGAATTCAGGCTGAAATGTTCACTTTAAACATTTACCAGACTGAACTAAACAGAGGAAGTGGTCACCACATTGAAATGTTTGTTTGGTTATGAAAGAGGTTAGAATCATCCTGGAGTAGCTAAATAAAACAGTTTCACATTATAAAAACACTGGGAAGTGCCTAATAAATAATATAATGACGAATAAATTCAAATAAAATATCTAACAAATATTTAAATCTTACTTTTTTACACTCATTTGTTCTGTAGTTCAACGTTTCGCAAAGAGATGTCTCTAATGCTGATTCAGTCCATGTTTACTTGTCAATCTGGATCGAAAATATTACTATAAACTAGTGTTGTTAACTTAGTTTTTTTGTGAGACTATAGCAAAATGATACACAAAATTTTGAATGTGTTACAGTAGAGGCAAAATATGTAGCAATATTCATGGCAAAAACTAACCTGAAGAAAGCTATTTTTAAGTATGCGCTTTTATCAAAGGAAAATCACCAAATATATATCCTTATACTTACAGGGTGGCCACAGACCTGGAAAACAGGGAAAAGTCCAGGAATTTGAAAGTGGTTAGGGAAAACAAGGAATTTCAAAAAATTTTGAGAGGGGTCATGTAAACATTTTATGTATAGAAATACTATCTATACATTAAAAATATAAGCCCTTACATATAGTGTCAACAAGGTAGTTAAATGTTTGTTTTCCACGAATGTTTTTAGACAATTTATGGCAGGATATAAAAAAAAATATAAAATATATTTGCCTTAGTTAGGTAAGGCCAGTGCATGTCAGTTTTATTAATTGAATGTATCATAAACAATACTCAAAGTTGAATGCAAAGAAGGATGTACAATGTAGTTTACTTTGCCATTATCTCAGGACGGCACATACAATAAATAGGCCTCTACGGTTAACAGAGTAACGAGGTTTGAACAGTTCTTTACAGAGGGTAGGTAAAACGGGAGATTCCTAGGAAATCAGTGGTCGACATTGTCAGGCACAATTCCAACATGGGAAAATCCTAACTGATCTCACCAGGGTTCAAACTCAGATTGTCTTTGTGGGAGGCAGGTGATGTGATCACTTACTGCTATTGCGTTTATAGTTAACTGTGTTATGTTTGTAACTTGCAGAAGGAAACTTCATAACTGTTTATTTCAGCATAAATGCAGGCAATTTATATATATATATATATATATATATATGTGTGTGTGTGTGTGTGTGTATGTCTTATGTGATTAGGAATGTTAGCAAATATCGAATTGTACATTTCCTATGACATATTGGTTATCTGCGCATAAGAATTTCGCTCAATCAGATAGTCGGGGAAGTAGTAGGAAAACAGTTAGGGAAACCCTGGAAAAGTCATGGAAATTCATTTCCAATTTTACATGGTCAACCTGTACTACAACTTACGCAATTTTGGTCTAGGTACATTCTTAGAATACTAGCACTGTATAAAATGTGATTTTGCAATAAAACATATTCTCAAGACAACGTGAATCCCCTTAAAAATTTTAAAAATAACAATCACTGCATTAACGTCTTCATACTATTAAGAATGTAACTGGGGGAACACAACAGTACCTTAAAGTTTTATTTTCAGTATATAATCACTGTCATCAAGTTCACATACTCTCTTTTGAAGTTTATGGCCTTCGCTGTAACTGCGCACCACAACCACAATGGAATAAGTAGAAAGCAGGAACATATTGCACAAATTGTTCTTTCCATCTTCATGACAACAATTCCTGTATGTATATAACTGTAGCTATATGTAAAAACAATATTGGAGGAAGGGGGAAGACACAATTTCATGCAAACCTCAACGTGTTTGAGCCCTTTGAAACAGCTGCCTGAAATATTACAGATGTTTACCATGCATCGGCACTTTACAAAACAACTTAGTTTAACAACTACTTGCGGGACAAGTCAAAAATGCATCACTTAAGCCACTTTCAGCTTGCCCTCCGCGACAGGTGGCCGAATGTCACTGACTAGGAATGCAGATAAAGATAACATATTTTTTTAACCCGTTTTGCTCGACGCCAGGCAATGGTGTGAGAAACATATTGGTTTATAAGATCAGAAACACAGCTCAGTTTCAATTTTATCTATGGCAGCTGGATGTGCGGGGTTAGTTAACACCGATTCATTCAACAATGCAATTTATATCATACATTTTTCAGTTGTTAACTCCCCAAAGTATGGAAATCCTTGAAAATAATTCCTTTACCAAAAGTCTCGGAGCCATGTGAATATAAAGATCTCTGCCTTATTAGCATTCTCCCTACTCTATCTAAAATCAACGAAAAAAAGGTAAACAAACAAATGAGTAAATATAGAGTTTTATTAACTTCCTATAAAACAAACAATCTGGTTCCGCAAGACATAGCCTGTACATGACCTCGACTGATATAACAGTGTGTGTATTAAAAGTAATGGATAATTCTAAAGTGACAGTGTTCATTTTTCTAGACTATTCCAAAGCATTTGATCCTATCAACCATAAAATATTGCTTGAAAGGTTCGAGGGTATTAACATTTCACAAAAAGCATTAAATTTGTTCCATAATTACCTAAGTAACCGAATGCAGCAGGTTCACCTAGAATCAACAACCGGAGTCAATAAAAGCAAAGACAGGTATGTGTACACTCGTGTCCTTCAAGGAAGTATACTAGCACCATACTTTTCTCTATATACGTGTCGGAGCTCTCCAAACAACTTAAATAATATGTTTCAGGCCATCTGTTTGCTGACAATACACATTTATACCTGGAAACAGATTTGCATGAAATTGAAAATGCAGTTAAAAAAAATAAGCGAGGACCTACATAGACTACACAAACAGTGCACTGAAAACAGACTGAAATTAAATGCAGACAAATGCAAATTCGTGGTCATGGGTACCAACAAGATGATTAGCAAATTTAATAAACATAGTAACACCACCAAAACAACAATCAATGGTAGCCTAGTCCCCCGCGACTTTCATTGTAACCTTGGAGTAACATTTGACCCACACCTTAACTTGGAAAAACATTTTGTGTCATACATTCAGAGTGGATATTATATACGTAAGCATCTTTACAAATTCAAATATATTTTTCAGCAAGACCTCAAACTTAAGTGTTGCCACAACCCTTGATTTGTCACCATTCAGCTACTGCGCAGGATTATTAATCAACACACTACAATACAGAATGCAAAAGTTACACAACATATATCAAAACATTTCAAAAATGTAATCTATAGTTTTTACATAAAATAATAAAGAATACTGACACAAGTACGTTAATTTGGGACAAAATACGCACAACAGAACTACTTTCGCGTCGCAATACCTTTAGATACCCCGAGAAACGGCTAACCAACTTGCATCAATAACCTACATCATGAAGAAATTCCATGAAGCTGGCGACCAGCCACAACATCAGCGCAAGAAATCCTTTAGCCTGGAGAATATTGCAACACAAAAACTTACTCACTTCACCAGGAAAATTTAACAACTACTAAAAACTGCCAAAATTCGAAAAATACAGAAAATTATACAAAAAAAATTTAATTTCATTCTACTGTGGTCAAATTCAAACAAGACAAGAAAATAAATACAGTTAAACCCCTTTATAACAACCCCTTTTATAACAACTCTCTATAACAACCCTTTCCTCAACAACCGTGGGGTTTTAAAATAGGGGTTTTACTGTACAATTACACCTCTTTATAAAGACCACCCCTATATAAAGACCCTATCCTGGGTAACTGTAAGGGGTCTTTATAGAGAAGTTTTAATGTAAAAATAACACTAACATTTCAATCTGTATTTTATATTTAAATTTTGAAAACTAAATTTTATTTCCTAGGTTACTGAATCCTGTTGTAACATCCTGAACACCTGATGAAACAATACTGAATCAGGCATACAGCCTATTACTAAAGATTTAAATTAAAATAAAAAAAAATTTACACAAATTTATGAGATACGGAGAAGTGCCTGAACACTTCAGAACACAACACATTAATCAGCATGATTAAAATAATTAGTTCACTTTTAAATTAGAATATTTCTTAACCAAAACATGAAAAAGACAAGGAAAAATTCAAACCTGCATCTAAGAAAAGTTTAGGATTCATATTATGGGGAAAAAAAGTAACCTAAAAAAAGTAGGGATATAATATACTATTGTCAATTCTGCTTCTAAATAAAAAAAACTGAAATAGATAAATAACCTGGCCAGATATACTTAATAAATTTGAATTTTAGAATTCTAAACCATAATGCTAGACTCATAATCTTTAACACACACAAACACAACAATCATTAAAAAATGATCTTTCAAAGAGCTGCATCAACTATTTCAATAAAGTTTTTTTGTCTTTGAATTTAATATGTTTTTAAAACCAATATAAGTACAAATTGACATGAACTCCACTATGAGAGCAACCATGACAGTACAGCAGGCATACTTACATGATTTAAAAATATTACAGATAAATTTACATACTTTGGCTGCTTTTACTTGTATACATAATTTAAGCATGTACTGTCCTCACGAACAATAAATCTATCCTTCACAAATACTTCATTTACATTACCATCACTCGCTCATAAACACTAAGATCCAAGCTGCCATTGCTAAGGTTTATGTAATAAATAATAATTTACATCATTGCACTTTAAACATTCCAAAAATTCTGAAATTTCAGCTAACAAATTATGTAAAAGTAACAATAAAAACAAAAAATATACAAACTTGACCTTTTTAATTTGTTTACCTTTGTAAAGAAATTATGAAAACAAATTTAAATACAAATACAGAAAAATCACTCTATTACAACACAGTCAATTGAATAATGAAAATTTAAGCAAAAAAAAAAAAAGTAGAAATCCTGAGGATTGTTCAGTTGATATTTATGCTAGTAGTAATTTTTCTAGTCACTTTCAGCTATATTTTTCTTCATGAATGATGTACTGAAAAAGTGTGTGTTTCCGTATCTCATCTCTGAGCGCCAGCCACTATACACAGATTGTTCTAGCATTGGAATATTATTCCTGCGCACGCAGCAGCCATCGGTTTTGACATTCTGACATCTCACTTGTTTGTGGATACATTACACACACTCTCTCTCTCTCACTGTCCGTCTTTGACTGTCTTATGGTAGCGGGTACAGAAGACCTAGACTTGGCAACAGTGTGGCAGTTGTTCTAGCATGACACACTAACCCACTAACACAGCCACTGGATGTGTAGAAGTGTGTTGTATTTGTTTGGAAAACAGCGTGGCAAGTCCACTTTCATATTTTATCAAACAAGCTTGCACAGGAGTGCCTTGTGTTCGTGGCATCTGCAGCATCACTGGCGCTTTATTAACGGTCCATTATCGTGAGACGATGAGCTGGTATTCCTTCGTCGTTGTTTTACATAGCTCCTCGTTCGTTTCCCTTCTCCTTACATCCCCTCCCCCTGACGTATGCTCGGTGGCAAAGTCTGGCCAAGTTAGAGGTTTCGTGTGGTCAGGTGTTCCTACTTTCCTAGAAGCACTGTCTGGAGGCAGATCAGCGAGACGCATGTTAGTCAGCTCCTATAGTTTAGTTAGCTGGGGTCTTAAACACCAATGGTGTACGGAGCCGGCCACCGACATGAGTTGTGAATAATTATTTATTCTTCCATTTTTTCTAATTTTCTTTAGGACCCGTCCATAAAAATTAAATCTGGTCTTAATTAAATATTTTGAAACATTAATTTTAATGTTTTGAAATCAGGCAATATAACTTTGACTCATTTATGTCAAGTGAATTTTATGCTGTATTGTGTATTTTCGAAACTTTAATGTTGCATTTTTTGTTGACCCTTGTTTCACTTGAGAACAGAACTTTGAGGATTTGGAAGTTATTTGACATGTTTCCACATGTTTAAAACTCATGCAGGCTGTCGAAGTAAATAATGTTGAAACTTCAATAACAATTTTCTTTCCTGTATTTGCTGGTGGCTATCTCTGAAACCGTGCGACTCATAACAGAGAGATTTTACTGTGACATTCCTAAATTTTTTTCTCTTATACTAAAGTTTACGATTGTTCACTAAATCCATTTATTCATTAACAGAACTCATACAGTATCATAAATTACTGTGAACTGACAATATAGATGATTCGCAATAAACTGAGCACATTTGAAGACAATATTGTGTAGAATTATAAAGTAAAATATAATTTATTGAGATTTTAAACGTTAACGAGTATGGCACAATCTATACTTTATGATTTTTACTGAGGTTGCTTTGTTTATATTACAATGTGGCACGTTACTATAAGTAATTTGAAAATAAATACAGACACAAGGTTTCAAAAGTGCCCACTTCATCCCAAACCACCTATAACACAGTAGGTTGTTTCTTTCACGTATGTTGTGAATGTCTGTTTGGTGACTTCATAGAAGAAATAATTTACTGCACCATTCACAACTGAAGGGATGCTGCACTGTATGAGACCTGATATGTTTAACAAGGGCACTGTTATCATAAAAGGAATTACTACATAGTTTACAGCTGTAGGGACGTTCTGTGTGAGTCCTGATGTGCGTAATAAAGCCAAACTACAAATTAGCATTTATGACACATTTAGCATTTAAAGGGATTTTTCATTTATATGAGTTTTTTTGTGGTGAAATTAATTATCTTTATATTTGAAACATTTACCACAAACTTCACATTTAAAGGGACGATCTTTTGAATGAACCCCTAAAATGCCTATCAAGACCAGTTTTTCGACTAAATGATTTACTACACAGTTCACAGTAAAAGGAACATTCCCCTGTATGTGACCTGATGTGGTTTACAAGGTGTATTTTTCTAGGAAAGCGTTTACTACACAGTTCACATTTGAAGGGACGTTCTCCTGAATGAACCCGTAAGTGCCTATCAAGACCAAATTTTTCACTAAATGATTTATTACACAGTTCACAGTTAAAGGGTCGTTCTCCTGTATGAGTATTGATGTGTGGAACAAGTGAACGTTTTACACGAAATGATTTACTACAAAAACCACATTTGAAGGGATGTTCTCCTGTATGGATCCTGATGTGTTTAACTAGGTTAGATTTCCATTAAATGAATTACTACACAATTCACATTTGAAGGCATGTTCTCGTTCTCCTGTATGAATCCTCATGTGCATAACTAGGACATGTTTAACACTAAATGATTTACTACAGAAATCACATTTCAAGGGACGTTCTCCTGTGTGAATCCTGATGTGTTTAACTAAGTCAGATTGTCCATGAAATGATTTACTACAGAAATCACATTTAAAGGGACGTTCTCCTGTATGAATCCTGATGTGTTTAACTAGGTCAAATTTTCTAAGAAAAGATTTACTACAGAAATCACATTTCAAGGGTCGTTCTCCTGTATGAATCCTGATGTGCTTACCTAGGTCATTTTTTCTATAAAATGATTTACTACAGAAATCACACTTGAAGGGTCTATCACCTGTATACAATTTTTTGTGCTCAACCAAATTACTTTTACGCTTAAATAATTTACCACACACTTCACAGCTAAAACGGCTCTTCTCTGCTTGAGTCCTATTCTTTGTATCAAGCTCACTCCCTCAGTAACCGACTTCTCACCATCAACACAAGTATACATATCACTGAGCTGGTGAGCTGACAAGGAAACATTCTGTATCTCGCTGTTATCTTCTAACTGTCCCAACACACACAGAGGTTCATGATGTTGTGGACATTGACAATTTGTTGAATCCAAGGTACACAGCTCACACTTAACATCTTCTGGCAAAACCTCACACTTCACTTTATCACTTTCTCCACTGCAGCAGCTCACAAAATTGGTTCCTTGTGGCTCTGTACAGTAATTAGCACTTGCCACATGCATATCGAAATCCTGCAATAAATATTAATGAGACTGTACTTACAAAATTCCCTGCAAGAATTGGTAGAGCACACATATTTATAAAAGGTTATATATCTACATCCTAGTAGGGATATGTGAATAGTGATTATTAGTGTCAGTATAACAACATTTCTTATATAGTGTAAACAGTTTTAAATTTAAATAGTTGTTATAAATACTGATTTTTATTTTGGTAGTCTAAGACACAAAATTTTTCCTGTACCAATATAATCTAGACATATTTTGAATATAGTCTACATAACTGAATTTCAAGATATTTATACAATAATTCAATAAATTGCCTTGTAGGTTTAAGACATTACTAAGACACATAAGTTGTTAGGCTACACTGACTAGTGTGTTTCTACTGTTATACTCTAATGAAGAATAAGAATGGAATTTTGATCTGAGATTAAATTGGCCATGTCGTTCAAGTGCAACTTATCTACACAAATAGAATAATCACATTAACAGCAAACCTGACCAATGAACACTTTTAAATTTTTAAAATGTTCACATACACAAAATTCCAATAACATGCACTTGAACACACAAAATTACCTTCCCAACTTAAAAACATTTTATAATTTACCTTGAGCAATATTTATATTAATATACCGGTCGCTGGGTTATTCCATGTCAACACACCCAATACTAATTTTAGAGTAACAGTTCAATACTGAATGAACTATGAGTGCACTGATTCTTGATACAAATTTTACTTTCAACCTTTCCCTATCAGACTGAAGTAGGAGTGGAGTGAGTAATATAGTCCAGTTAGAAATGTAGACTGAAGTGTAGAATTCAGGCTGAAATGTTTACTTACCAGACTGAACTAAACAAAGAGGAAGAGGTCACCATATTGAAATGTTTGTTTGGTTATGAAAGAGGTTAGAATCATCCTGGAGTAGCTAAATAAAACTGTTTCACATTTTAAAAATACTGGGAAGTGCCAAATAAATCAAAATAACGACAAATAAATTCAAATAAAATATCTAACGAATATTTGAATCTTACTTTTTTACAGTCATTTGTTCTGTAGTCAATGTTATGCAAAGATATGACTCTAAAGCAGAGTCAGTCCATGTTTACTTGTCAATATGGATCAAAAATATTACTAAAAACCAGTGTTTAATTTAGTTTTTTGTGAATGTATAGCAAACTGCTATACAAAATTTTGAATGTGTCACAGTATAGGCGAATTGTGTAGCAATTATTCAGTCCAAAAACTAACCTGAAGAAAGCTCATTTTACATATAGTCTTTTACAATAGGAAACTACCTAATATAAGTTCTTTAAGCTTACAGGGTGGCCACAGACCTGGAAAACTGGGAAAAGTCAGTGAATTTGAAAGTGGTCAGGAAAAATAGGGAATTGCTGAGAATTTTGAGAGAGGTCACGGAAAAGTTTCACATATAGAGATTAAATTGTGTAACATTTACAAGGACATAGTGGTTATTCGCGCATATAAATTTGGCTTAAATCAGATAGACAGGGAATTTTTTTAATAGTTAGGGAAACCCTGGAAAAGTCAGTGAATTTTATTTCCAATTTTACATGGCCAACCTATACTACAAATTAGGCACTTTTCGGTTAGGTACCTTCGTACAATACTAGTACTGTATTAAATGTGATTTTTCAATACAGTAAGTCCTCGATTAACGGACGGGATACGTTCTCGGAAAATGTCCGTTATACAAAACGTCCGTTAATTAAATCAGATTTATTTATCGCAGGCAACAACATTTAAAAAAAAAATGTAGGTTCTATAACATTGCAAAAATGCACTCATTTTGCCCGATATCTCAAAAACGGTGCACAGTAAGAAAAATTTTTACGAGACAAAAATTTTTCGCAAAAAAATAATGAACAAAAATCTTCTCTACACATTTTCCCGTATCTCTTACAGTTTCGGAGATGCCTTTACTTTATTCTCAATGTGTAGTAGGCCTTTAGTACTAGTACTACTACATATATTAACTTAAATTTAAAAACATTTTCGGCTACAACCTATGTTTATTTCTACGTTTCGTTGCGTTTGTAGACGGACAACACGAAAGAATTTAAAAACATTTATAACCATTTTTATCAGCAATTAGTCACGCCACACCCGACTATTACTGTAAGACACATGGCACGATCGTTTAATTTTTTTTTTAAGTTACGTTCGGCAAATTTATTTAGAAAAAAAAGAAGCCTTTTACAAAAACATATTTTTGCTCTAGCCTACAAAATAATATGCAACATTTACGAACTTGACAATTTAAATCTCAACTATACCTTTTTTTTTTTGTTACAAACGTGCGTGTTTCGGGTCATGTATGCGAGGTTGCCAGTTCAATTCAATATGATCTTATCGAGAATGTTTTCTTCCATAAGGATTACACAAACAGTTACGAATGATGATGCAAACTATTCTGTCACAATAGTACCGCACACTCATAAATTGGCAAATATGCTGAAGCACTGGAGTTTTAAATCTTAAGAAATGCATTTATGCAAAAAAAATTCAAACTGCTACGATAAAATAATAATAAAATTCAAGTTTCTGCCGTAAAAGGTAAATTAATGACAGTCATCTTCACTGACAGACACGTGCTCCTTGTCAGCTGAAACAAACTATATTACACAACTATGAACTTTAAAACTACCGCGCGTAACTCCCGTCTGGAACTGTGTACGGATGTAGAGTCACCACTAAGGGGAAACTAGTCAGTCACAAAGCCGCTTGGAGTTAGGGTTTCCATCTCAAGAAAAAAAAAAAAATTCTCGGTTTTCAGTAGCACCACACGTGTTGACAACTGATACCCGCGCGACCAACCCCACGTTACATCCCTCAGGCCACCTGCTCGGAATGGTATGTAGGTCTTGAGGAAGAGAGAAGGGCAAGCACTGTTGCCAGATGTACGGAAGATTGTAGCGCGTCGTGTGTCTTTACACATCGCAGCCTGTACTACAGGCTGTTCGGAAATATGGTTCCTACTTCCTAAAAAATTAGCAACTCGGAAATGTCCGTTAATGCAAGTTTTGTGTCCGTTGTTAGAATTAAAGGAAACAAAATGAAATGTCCGTTATTACAAATGTCCGTTAAACAAATGTCCGTTAATCGAGGACTTACTGTATAACATAAATTATACCATTTCCTCTAAAAATTACAAAAATAAGAATCACTTCATTAACATCTTGATACCATTGACAATGAAACTGGAGGAACACAACAATACTTAAAACTTTTATTTTTTGTAAGTTTACGGCCTTGACTGTAATTCCCCACCAACCACAACGGAATAAGTAGAAGGCAGGCGCACACAATCACTAAGAACCAGCCTATGTCACAATAAATAAGCCCACAAATCCCTCTCCCTTCTCTATCGTCAACACAATATCTGTACATAAGTGAGGCCTGCAATATGTACATAAAAATGGAAAAAAAAGGGGGGAAAGACACAATTTTATGTGAACTTCAATGTGATTGTGTTACCTTGAAACAGTGGCCTGAAATACTGACCATGGTTACCATGCTTCAGCACTTCACGAAACAACTTAGTTTAACAACTACTTGCAGAACAAGCCAAAACTGTATCACTTATGCCACTTTCAGCTCGCCCTCCGCGGAAGGTGGACGGTGTGACTGATGAGGAATGCCGATAACATATTTTTTTGGCCTGCTTTCCTTGACGACGGGCAATGGTGTGAGAAACATATTGGTTTATAAGATAAGAAACACAGCTCAGTTTCGGTTTTATATACTGTAGGCAGAATATGCGGGGTTAGTTAACGCTGTTTCATTAAACAATGCAACAACTTTCAACATCATGTGCCGAACATAGCTTTTATAGTATCAGAAATTGTGATGCAAAATATAATTTGTGTTGCATTGTGAGAATTTGGCACCATAAATTGTGACGCGATACAGCTTAATTTAAACACTGCTATAAATACATTTCAGTCCACTTTCAGTTTAGTTTCACTCCATGTAGAATCCAGTCCAAATTGAGTCCAGTCTGGAATATTACTATAATAGCACTGAACAAATTTTGAAAATGTACCCACCGATACAGATTTCTATTAAATTTAATATACGTGTGGCGTTTACCATTCTAAAAAGCAAAAATTTTTTTACATAAGGTTGAAATATTTGGTGTACATTCCGTACAGCGTATCCAGCTTTATTATGGCCACCATATGTTCAGACTGTAGCATAACTTCACTCAGTACTCATAAAGTGTTTGGAGAAGGTGAAAATGAAGCAGCAGGTTACTTTGTGAACCACGGAATATTCGCTCCGTCCATAGAGTGCCAGAGATGCGGACGTGGCCCGGCAATGACAGTAATGAACAACGGCGCATTTTACTAAAGTCGCAGATGTAAAGCTGCCTGCTAGGACAGGGACCTTCTTCCACGAGTCTAAACTTTCAATAAAGAAGATTTTACAGTTTTTGCTAATGTAGTGTCTCTTGAGAAACCCACGCCTGAGAGCCATCATGGAAGAACTGCAGTTTTGGCCACGACCGTTGTCCAGTGGTCCAGTACCTGCAGATCAATTTGTCATTGAGATTGACGAGTCCAAACTTGGAAAAATAAAAAAAGGTAGGAAGATCGAGGGACAGTGGGTTTTCGGCGGCGTCCAGCAAAATGATACATCCAAGTTTTCCCTGGTTCCCATCAACAACAGGATCGTGGGTACCTTGACCAAAATAATCAGGGAGTGGGTGGGACTCGGCACAACTATCATTAGCGACTCCTGGAGGGGCTACAAGTCGCTGGATGCCTACGGGTATTGTCACCTACAGGTGAATCCAACAAAAGAGTTCACGTGTAGCGAAAAAAGTGGTTTAGTACATCGTAGAAACTTGGAACGACTGGCAGGAGAGGAGCAAATTGTGCACATCCAGACCATCAAAAGAAATTGGTGTTCCGTCAAGTACAGCATCCTATACTTCAGACGAAGGAAAAAGCATTGGAAGGGCTACCTTGCGGAATACGCCTGAAAGAGAATCATCCCAACGGAAACAGACTAAACTCATTTCTGAAGTACGCCTCTACGATTAACCCGCTGCCAGAGATGTTAGAAGCTGCTTGCAGGTACGCTTTGATCATTGAGTGTATTTTTTTCTGAATATGTATTATGGCAATTATTTTTCAACTCAGACTGCAATTTTTTTTTAATCAGGAGAATTTTTTTGTTCAGTTGAGTTGAGAGAATGGATAAAAGTTTTGTGTAAAAATATTTGCCACAACATGCTACAATACCATTAGTCCTTTGCACTTTACAAACAAGGAACTTTTCAACTACCACATGAAAGTATTTTTTTTGTTACGCCATCATTATTAAGACACTTCATTTTGTGCTTTCAGTTCCAGTTCTCTAGTACATTTTTCAAATACAGTAAACCCTCGTTTTACTGAACTAATTGGGGGGGAGGGGGGAGGTGTTTTCCGGTAAATCAGAATGTCCGGTACATCGCAAAGTACCAAAATCTGCACACAGAAATAGACAACAAGCTGATGGATATATAACAGTGTGACTGGATTCAGTTTCTTTTCTTGGATGTACTCCATTACAAATTGAACGACTGTCAAAGAAAACTATACAAATAAAAGAAAACAATATAAGCAGAGTATGCTTTAGTCAGCAAGATACATACACAACAAGAAATTTCAAAATGGAATCAGGTCAAATAGAAACAAGGAACAAACAGATAATAAATGAAAATAATAAATAAAATAAAAAACCAAGTAACATGCGACACAACGATGAAATGAAACAAAAAACACAGCAAATATCAGACACGAACAGAAAAATAACAAAAAGACACAACAAATAGACTGTGGCGTCCGCGATTAGTTTCGCGGTGCGTCACAGGCCTTATAGTGTGTGTTTCTGGAAGTTAAGCACCTGCTATAAAGTGGTCGTGGAGTGAAGGGTGGTTTTGTTATGTAGGAAAGGTAGCTGTCTGTAACGCGCGCTGTGTTATCGATCGCAGAAGGCGGGTGCTGCGCGCGCACCTTGAAGCTAGGGAAGGTAGGAGAGTGTGACGCGTGCACAATTATTGATCGCAGTCGGCGAGTTATGCGTGCGCACCTGGAGGGGAAGGAAGGGGAAATGCCTGGCTGTTTCTCCTGGACTGAGGAGGAGTTGGCGAGGGAAGGAGAGGGGTTGTGCTCAGCTGGTTTTTGTATGTCGGAGTGAAGCAGCGCGACCTTGAGGCTGTCAGCTGGGAGTGATTTATAGAGGTCGAAGGCACGCGAAGCAGAAGGGTGTCAGGTTAATTTGCCGTGATTTTCTGTCGTTCTTCGGACATGATGTGTTCGGGAAAAGAGCATTATGAAATCATAGGCTGTTAGTTGTGCAGTTATGAAGCAACTCATAAGCGGTAAAATTACTGTCGTTTTGATGCGAGAGCCGAGCGACTAGTTGCTACTTCAGTGCGGGAAATGGCGATCAGTCAAAAGGTGCGATGTGCCTGGGAGTTCAGAAATAGGACAAAGCTTCCAGTAGTTATTTTCCTGTCGTAAATTTTTATGCTAAATTGCGGCCGTTATGTTATGCCGATATTCTAGCGGAATTTAGTGGCTAGTGCGTGACGAGAGTGCAAATTTATTTGGTGCAAGAGGAGCTGACACAATTTGCTGGGCCAAATTGTCCAGGTTGGAGTGTGAAGATTGTAGGTCATGATATATGACCTAATTGTTCCTGAAATTGCCCTGGCTCTCAAGGGCTTATTCTGCTGTGTGGGT
>PNEQ01133593.1:16836-50283 GCA_003012365.1 Medauroidea extradentata | reverse complement strand
TAAATAAGAGAAGAAAAGAAAGAGACGTTTATTTGCAATGGTTGTAATGTTATTTGCTGTAATTTGAAGTAATTAATTTATGAGCGGTGGGCCGAACCAGTAAACACTAGTAATTCATTTAAATTTAATATAGTGTGTGTGCTAGGCGAGAGCATTCGGTTTTAAACTAATTGTATCCAGCAATTTTAAGGCGGTTTGAGTATTGTCGAAGTATTTATTTTGCTGAACAGGTAATCATGTAAAAGACCTATGCTAAATGTAAAACCGCTATTGGGCCTGGCGATACGGTAAAATAACAGAAAATCGGTCTGGAGACAAAATCTAGTAATAAGTTTTCTCTTTGGAAGGTTTAATGTTAAATAATGTATTCTCAAGTTTTGAGGGAGTTGAAATGGTTCTAAGTTCTTAATGTTATGATGACACGTAAATTTAAGGTAAATATGTCTTGTGTGGACTTTTTGGAATCAGCATGAAATTCCAAGCAACATTGGACTCTTGGAAATTTTACGAGAATTGTGTCGTTCAAAAGTTATTACAGTTGGAAGGTTTTTGGTATTTACTTTGGAAATATGTAGATGAGTTCAGCGAGCCAGGGCGAAGACGATAGGGGTTCACAGAGGCTACTGAAGGGTGTACGGCCGGCTATGTCCGATGCCGAGATTTTATTTAATGTAATTTTGATTGTTATAATTTTCACTAAAATGTAGAAGTACGTTTTTAAGTTCAATAGAATTTTGCCGATTTTTCTGTGAGTTTAGTCTGTTTAATTTGTATCCAGACCGATTATTTAATGTTGATAGAAGGTTATAGAACATTTAACCGGAAGGGAGGACGCCATTGTGATTGCCGTGGCTGGTCACTTGCGAGGCTTGTTTTCTTCTTAGCTGTCGGGATGTCGGAGTAAACGGACTTGTGTGTGGAGAGAGCGTGCCTGCGGGTACACCACGTGGCGAGGAGGGTTTAGCAATAGGCTAGCAAGCATGTATTTTGTTTTGGTAACGTGAGCCCTCGTGCTGCGCATTAAGAGTTTTGATTGGAATTCACGGTGAAAGTAATTGGCCCGTAATAAGTAAATTGAGGTCATCCCACCGCGATTGTGTATAGGGACTTGTACGTTGTGCACACTGCATTGAATCGGTGCTCTGAGTAAACATCCGAGAACTGAACTTCGCTCTTACTATTTGTGGGTAGTAAGTATCCCTGTGGTAAAGTGTCTGTACTGGTATTCCTGTGAAATCCCGTTCCTTTGTTTCGAATGGACGCCGAAGGGAGAGAGAGAACTCGTGACTTTGCCACTGAACCCAACGATAGCTAGCAGAGTGTAGGTTGAACCCAGTATTATATTATAAGTAAAGAGCGACTAGGGACGAGTGTGGCAACAAAATAATGACTTTCAATAAAGCATTTAAATGTGATGATGTCTGAGTGATCAGTGTGTTGGTCTTTTTGTTATAGCTTTCCTAATTTCAAATCCCCAGTATGTCATATTTTTTTAAGAATAATTTTAATTTATTTAATATTTTATGTCAATTTATTGTCAAATTACAAAGTTAAATTACATTTATACTTTTAAAATGATAAGTTTTTAAACATAACGCTTATAAGTAACAAATTCTCAGGATCATAAAAAAAAATTCCGCACAGCTGTACTTGACTTTTTGTATCGTGACTGATTCAAAAATTACCCATGGTTGTCTAAGAAAAATTTCTACAGATTTACCAACAATGCAATGACAAAAGGATACACATTTAACTTGCAACAAACTTTGTGACATTCTCTTTTTATTTTACTTTCCGTCATTTTCGGAATAAATTAAGTCCACAAAAAGGACCAAAATATATGTATTAAATCGATAAGTACTTAACGAGCACCACAAATTCAAAAGCAATTTTCTTTTGCCCGTTTTAATTTTGTTCAATCCCACAATTTTTAAATTCACCGCCATGCAAGTGTCAAAATAAGATTTGAACTTGTGATTGGCGGCCTCCCGTCAAAACTTTTTACTTTCTCGCTGTTTGGATGCCAACCTGACTAAACGATACACGCTTTCACTCGAACGGTACTCCTTTCAAATACTGTAGGTAAGGCGTATATGAGTGGCCGGTGTTGGAGCTTACAATCTCCATCTCGTATACAATGTGCACCCTACAAGATGACTTGCATACGAGCTCTACTCGCACGAACTCGAGCTTAGGCCTCCTGGCCTGTGTGCAGCCCTTACGTAACTTGGTGCCTTACTGTACTGTTTTTATATGGAATAGCTCTGATGGTTCCTATATAATGGCATTTCAAAGCCAAAGTTTGAATACATACTAGTGTCATATACTTACAAATAAAGAAAACCAACTGACTTACTGAAATGAAATAATTTACTCTGAAGGTACGTGCTGCCTTTAATTAAACACAAGATGGTTATTTATTATTAAAAAATTGCCAACATTTGCTAGTTTTTCTAAAAAAATTATCATTTTAATGCTATAGTTTTTTCAACTTTTGCTTTAGGTACATGACCTTGGGTTGACCTCATATGTTGTCTATGTACATATGTAATTGTTTTCCTCGTCAAAAGTGCTGTGAACATTTGGAACTAGAAATGATTTGTTTGCAGGAGCACCTGTATCCATCTACTCCAATAACTAAAATGAGGACATTTGAGGCAGTCAGTGAAATATCACCACCTCAGTTTTCCCCAATCATTAAAGAAGCTGGGGTGGTCCGCAATACAAAGTCTATGACAAGGTTGGATTTCAGTGCCAATATGTCTATAGATGATACAGGTATGTAGATTGTACTTGTACTTAACATTATGGTGGTGTGGAGCTGATATTGATGTGGACTTTATATAAATGTGTGCCGTGCAGCTTGGGACATTTGTGGAGCTGACTAAGGTAAACCGTGACTTTAAAGCACCTGCTCGCCGATCCGCATACCTCCCCTCTCCTGTTTCCCCCACCCCGTGTGTTATCTAATGTGATGTCAGATGCGTGTCCCCTCCACTCTTTACACTTCCTTCTCTTACCCTTCTCCTTGCCTGGTGCCTTGGTTGCCCGTCTAGTTAGTTAATATTGTGTTTTGAGCCATTGACTGAGGCACTTAGTTTTCAATGCCAGGTGTGTTCTCTCGCACATTCTTGGATCTACCATTGGACCCATTTTGTTTGTTACCAGAGGCCATTTCAATGACTATGGAACTGTAGCACTGCCCCTTTTAAGTTCGTAGCTGTTGCCCAGTTGGCAACCTAGGGCAAAGTGTGACTATGGGGTGGAGGTTGACTGGAAGGGACAGAAAGGATATAAATGAGCCTCTTGCACCGCACAATTTTAGATGGTTCTAAAGTGTCGGACTAAACTCCAAAAGAAAATGGCTCACCGTGCGACACTAAGCCGAATCCTGTTGCAAAAGCCTTTAACTCTTTTCTCTGCGGGATAAAAAATTTTAATTATGCCAAGAAAATATAAAATTTTTTTTACAAAAGTTGTTTTTTTCTGAATAGTTTATTTTTGGTTAATTTTCAGCAAGAAAAAAGTGTCCGTAGTGTTTACAGAGTCATATAATTCAGTTTTTGATTGAAGTTGAATGTCGCAGTTAAGCAATATTTTGTATATTCAACTATAGTCGAATGTCTCGGTTAAGGAGTTAACATTTGAGAGAGTGCAATGGAAACTTGGTAGATCCAGGCACTCGTGAGAGAACACATTTACCCGGAATGGAAAGTAAAGTGCTTCGGTTGACGACTCAAAACACAGTGACAATCAACTAGGCAGGCGGCCAAGGTACCGACACGGAGGAAGGGAAGGGTAAAGAGTGAAGGGGGACACACCTGACATCACACTAGAAAACAGTGGGGGGTGGGGAAGATAGTAGAGAGGGGAGGTATGCGGATTGACGAGCATGTGCTTCAAAGTCGTCGTAGATCATAGCTCTACAAACGTCTCAAGCTGCAAGGCAGTTTCTCGTGATCTGTTTTCATAATATGATCCTAAGCTTGTACAGTATTAGAATAATTTTTTCCAGATTTCAGTTCCAGACTTGCATATCTCAGCTTTTGTTGTGTGCTGTATTAGCAGTGTTGTAGAAATAGATACAGTAAGTTTTCAATTTAAGGACTCTGTTGGGACTGAAAATTGAAGGCGTTTGTAAACTGATTAAAGTAATTTTGGAACTTAAGATGGGTTTTTAAACTGATTAAAGTATTTTTGGAACTTAAGATGGTATCAAAAAGTACAGTTGTTAAAGTGAAAAAACACTGAACTGAAAGACTTAAAACTAAGAGATCACTGTATTACCGTTTTACTAAACCATATTGTTAAACTTCACCACTGTAATTATAGGTATATGTCTCAAGTTCTGGGCAGTAATTTCAATGTGTTTGTGTACGAAGTTTGTGTATTGTGAGTTGTTGAGGAAAGCATACATCCAGAACTGACCGACCAGATGCACGTTACTATGCTGTCCGCTAATGCAAATGGGAAGACTTGACTGTTACACAAGTTTGGCGTGACTTTAGTATTCTTTCATAGGCAGTTCAGGATATAGTGACCTCTTTTGAAGTCAACCTCTAGAAAGTAATACTATGTACAATGCCACATTAATGTTTGCCTCATACGTACTGTACTTTGTATGCATGGCAGTGAATTACTGAATATAGTTCTGCGTATTGTCATGTTTAAATAAAACAATACTGAATAAGAATGGATTGAAATTGACACATTTGTGTTTTATATACGTAATTGGTAAAGTTTTTTTTATCAAACTGCATATGTAGGTTCCTACAGACTGTACAGTTTGACTTACACTCGCAAACATAAAATGTGTCCATTTAATAGATTGTCCCAGTTGAGTCATCATTTTACTGTCTCGTTGAGTCATCATTTTACTGTCTAGCACCACAGTGTTATTAGTTTCACAGAGAGATAGTGTGAATGTGCTTTGATGCTAAACGTATACTTGCGTTATACTTAAAATATGTTAATTTTATCACACAAGCAAAAGTATCAGAATGTAATGTAGATTTCTTAATACAGTACATTATTGTTAAATGATCTAAAATTATAGTATTGTTGTGGTTTATTACTGGCAGTTTTTGTGATTGGATACTTACCATCAAACAGGTCGTGTTTACTTTTTAGCCCACTGAGCTTAAAAGGAAATATGTTTTAGGATTTGAGTCTGTGATTTTATTTGTGACATTAGCAGTTTTATTTATTTAATGTGGTGTAGAGCACTGTCACTCACGTATCTACATGTTTCGTAACTAATTGGACATTTCTTACGTCTGTTGGCCAAACTTTTAACAAAATGTACTGCGCACGAGGTTTCTGCGAATGCGGGTCTTTTAAATTGGTATCAAATTTCGAATCAAATTTTAACTTGTTAAACACATGAAATTAAAATACCGGGGGTGAAAAATGTGCTACGTGTTTATGTACCAAATTCTTAGATTAAATGGTAATTATTAGTTTTATTAGGCTTGATTTTTTTACAAAAAATAATGTCTGCATTTCACAATGGCAGAAATAGCTCTTTTGTAACACTACACAACATACTTAAGTTAAGAACAGTCCTGTCCGAACACAACTATTAAATAAATTCAGAGTAAGTTTCAAAATTTGCAGTAAGCATACTAAGCAAGTAGTCTGTTAGTTTATTTTGTTTAGTTGTGATAACATAATGGTATTTGATAAAGTTGAGCAAGTTGTTTATGTGGGAGGTTTATTTTTAACTTTTAAAAAAGAACATCACATGTGATGTGTACACGGTAGAATTACGATTTTATGAGTTCTGGATTTTACGAGGCAGCGTTTTTATAAATTAATTCTTTGACACTATGAGGCTTTTAACCCTGATTTTACTAATACTGGATTTTATGAGGCGGTGATCTTAGGAGTTTATTTTTGGGCACCACGAGCCTTCGTAAAATTGGAGTGTTACTGTCTTTATATTTTTGTTGGGTAAAACACATGTAAGAGTTTATGAAACACTTTTGAACTTTAGAGTTATGGCTTGTGTTAGTAACCTTGAAACTAAGAAAATTTCCATTTAAAATAAAAAAATACTTGTTGAAATTTTTAAATCAAACACCTCATAATTCAAGTTGAATTTAACAGTTTGAATATTTGCAAACCTTTACTGTGCACTGCGTGTCTCTATTTGAGAATGGACAGCTACAAAACAAATATTTAAAATAAAACATTTATATAGTTTTATTCATATACAGTAGGTATTTATAGTTTCTTGAATGTATGTTTAGCCATGTATTGAAAAAACAATATGGGTATTACTGTACATGTTGGCGGAGGGAGTTAATTACTGAAGATTTTTTTTTCTTCATTTTGTTTACTAATTTTTTTATTTATAAAGTTATCACATTTCATTCATGGTATTTTTAATACCTGGAATTGGCAATGAAATAAAGGGTGACTTAAAAATATAATGCTATAAACTGTTATGTGTGTTGTGCTATTACTCAAGTGGGAACATGGCAGCAGCCATACTTACACTATTTACTTGTACAGTACCTACATTTTTTTGAATGTACGTTATGAATACACTAAAACCTGTCCAAAACAGAACTCAGTGGAACCCACCAATTTTGTTCGGTTTCAGCAGGTTTCCTTTTAATTTTGGCGAAGTAGTAGGCAAAAAATATTATTAAATAAATAAACAAATATACAGTGAACCCTCGATAACTCGGACCTCAATGTCCCGGACTTCGGATAACTCGGACAGAATTTCAAAAAACAAAATTAATTTTAATTAAATTATTTTTTGGTTAAAATTCATAAGAAAATTATGTCCGCCTCATTTAAAAACAGTATTAAGCTTTAAAAGCAAATGCTCATCGCTACGTAGCCTTTAATAATACCACCGTAAAATATGTTGCAAGTTCCGTGTGATTAAATGTTGCTAGCGAGGCGCGCGAGTAGAGATGCAACTCAGCAAGCGCACGAGTGGAGACGCAACTCAGCAGGCAGACCTCGCTTCTTTATCTTTCCGCCCTCTTCACCGCGCGAGCCATACACTAACGTGCGTCATAAATAAACATTACAGTATGATGCTGGTGAATTGGAAGGTAACTACACGTCACAATGGCACCTAAAGGGAAAATTATTTTGTTCTTGTATGTGCGATAAATTCAAAATTGCAAAACAATTTGTTCCGGACATTAATAAAAAAAATTTAAAGCCATTGGTTTGCATTGCAATGTAGGCAAGGTGGTGAGAGGGTTTTACGGCCCTTTAACGACGTCTTACAAGCCGATGAGGGTGAAGTGAGGTGAAAGAACAACACAACATCCATGCCCGAGCAAAGAATCGAACCCAGGGCCTCTCGCACCGTAAACTGGTGCCTAACCCACTACGCTAGAGGCCGGCGCGATATCGAAAAAAAAAAAAAACAGGGCTTAATAAATTATATCAAGAAAGGGGAGGGGGGCAGAAAAAGGCTTTTGCCCCGGGTCGCACATTCTAGAGGGCCTCGTTTTTGTAAAAGTAAAATGGTTAAAATAAATGTGCTTTTATTGAGTTCCTGTTAATGTTGATGGTATCTGCGAAATTTATTTTAAGTGTAAAGAGTGTGTAAAGACGTCACTGATCTATGACGACACAGCCAAGGTAAGATAGTATGAAGAGAGGCCTACAAGAGCACATTATCACTTCAACCACGGCCGTGACTTCAACTAAATAAAAAAAAAAAAAAAAAAGGAGGAAAGGTAGACTGAGATTTACGTTGCTCCTGGCCTCGTATTCTAACAAAGAGGCCCTGGAAAAAAACAATTTCTTGTAGGAAACTAGCAGCTGGCTGCAGACACTGTGACATGCTGATGTAGATCAATTTTTTACGCAAACATCTC
The DNA here is from genome assembly GCA_003012365.1 of Medauroidea extradentata. NCBI lineage: Eukaryota > Metazoa > Arthropoda > Insecta > Phasmatodea > Phasmatidae > Medauroidea > Medauroidea extradentata. The sequence continues at coordinate 42,430 of PNEQ01133593.1, read as the reverse complement.
GTGAGTTGCGTGTGGTCACGTGCAGTGTTTTTATTGCTGTTGAGACTGTACCGGTTGACCTTGACTACTTCCGCTCGCGCTCTACCACCCTAGCTTATCTCACACACACACGCACGCACAGACTGTCGTCAACCAGACGAGAGAAGGGGGTGAGAACTTTTATGTGGTAGAAGGGAGCCTTGGTGCCAGCTTCTAGCACAGATAAAAAAGATCAGACAGAAGTAGCATAAAAAATAAATAAAAAAGAATCTGCCGGCCCAGGTTGACATTCTTTCTTTTATAGTTCTCCCGTTACAGTGATAATTTCCCCACTACCCCCTCCAGTAAATTGATACGTACAAAGCAGTATATATTGCCGCTTATTTTGCTTGTAGAAATGATAGCGTACTGGTTTCCTCACGTTTCTTGTGATTGACTGATTACCCCTCATCCCCGGACGCCCCTCGATAACACGGATAAATCGTAACTCGGACAGCTTCTCCCCCATTTTAGTCTGAGTTATCGAGGGTTCACTGTATATATAAAAAAGCACATTATGAGAGTTTATGATTTTAGTGACCTAGCTCATCAAAATTAGGTAAAAACATAAGTATGTATGAACCTGTTATTTTACAATGAAATACTATTCTGTACAGTGTGTAAGCCACATCTTTACATTACCATATAAGTTGAGTCTTCATTTGCTGACTTGATTCTGCCAAATGTCCTTCAAAGTTAACTGCCTTGAAGTCTTCTGGAAGATAACCTTTTGAATCAGCTCTGTAGCATCCTGCATCAAGTCAATCAGCATTGGACAATTTTTGATAGCAGCAAATTCCTCAAGGTCACACAGCACTAAGAGCCTCAGCATAGTTCTTCATCTTCAAGTCGCCCACAGTTTGTTTAGTTTCATCCTCTTGATAGTTGTTTTCACCATCTCCATCATCATCTTGATCAACTTCGTCAGCTTGATTGTTCTGAATTAGTTGAACAGCACTTTCTCAACTCCTTTAGTGACGAGATTGTTGTCGAAAGAAACAACAGCTTGAGCATCAATGTCCTGGTGTCGTCTTTTCAACAGTTCAACGAGCTGGTGAAGGGGGGTGTTTTTGTCATCGTCCTCAGTCTTCCCATCTTCCGTGAAGCCTGCTTTCGCAAAACATTTCCTTACTGTGTCAGAAGGAATATATTTTGTGGGGCGAGCAACCCAATCAACACAGTTTCTTACAGCAATCTTTTTGGTCAGTTCTGTCAATGAGGCACTGTTCCCCATCTCTGCAAGAAGATGTGACATGTGTGGTACCCTTATTATACATATCAACCGCACTTATACACAGTTAGTAACAACACGCTGAAGCTAATCATCAGTATTGTTAAAAAAAAAACGAAATGACTAAGAAATTAAAAAAAAAGATAATTATAATCCTTCAAATGCAATCAACATTTGATTATTTTTATTTAAACATCACATTTACATAAAGAAATAATGACTATAATACTATTGATTATTCTTAATTCCCCTACAAAATAGTCCGTGTTCAAAGTTAAATAGGTCGGGAGTCACTTCTTACAACCCAAGGTTCATACAACTCCACGAACCCCCTTAATATTATAGTAGAAATCCTGCAGTCAATAAATAACTTCTTTTTCACTGTGTCTGATCTTGGTTTGTTGCACCATTGAATGTTAAATGGGGGGTGTATCAGTTCACAAAAAGTTTTATTTGTTGGAGCGATAAATTAATAAAAAAAAGATATCTCAACTTACAGTTTTTTTCCGGGACGTGGCCACGTCACTTACTCCCAACTATCTTTCCGCTACCGCAAAAATCCTTTTTTGGTAGGTTGCACTGGGTAGGTTTCGTCACGCCGAAGTACAGGTCGGCGGGCACCGAAACCGACGATTAGCAGTCCACTCGGTGTCATCGCAGGCTCACCTCACTAGGGCAATAAGCATTGATCCAGAGTAATTCTACGGCAGACTGGCGCAATGTCTCTTGCGACCACCCAAAGAGCCTAGCTCGACCATCGAGCACCAACACAATCACTCGTCGTGCATATCAGTCCGCAACTCGTCAGAGAATGAATTCCCCTCCCCACACTAAGCAGCTTGGTAGCCGATCCCCACCACCTTGCCTACAACCAAGCGCGTAAACAACTCCCAGGCATGAGTCGCGTCATCAGTTTGCCACTATACGGGGTATGTGCCGATTCAGAAAATTTAACAAAAAAAAATGTAGACAATGTAAATAAGTAAATAACTGAACCAAACTGACACAATGACAAGATTTAAGTACTCGGCGCCGAGTATCAAACAACTTTGAACAAAATAGCAATAAATAAAGAAAATACAGCTGAAACAAGAAAATTACAAAAAAATTGAAAAATCGGTCAAAAAGGTATTAAATACAATACATGTGACGAAATAATCGTCACAAAGATGCTGTAACGTTTGCTTCCTATAAAAACACTTTAGCGTGTATATTACACCATGGTCCATGGGCTGGATTATCGATGTTGTGTTGGAAGAGAAAAATTTGAGTGTTACATTTGACAGCTCGATGTGAGGGTGGCGTTTTCATTATCCAAAAACAACAAGATCTTCCTGTTCTGGTCCTTCATTTTCAAATTGAAACCATTAAGTCATTTATCCATAATCTCAGCAGTCATCCATGCTTTTTTGTTGCTGTACCATTGTACTAGAAGGGAGTTCCAATCAAGACCATTGAAGGCTCTCGGATTAGCAGCTTTTCCAACCGCCAAGGGCTTTATAAGGTCACCTACCATGCTGCTACTCTCTCTTTAGCCTTCTTACCACTTACACCCTTCTCTTTCCACTTGTCGCTCGCTCGTATCATCTCCCTGAGGTCCCCTGTCGAGGTCGAGTACCCGGGGTAGTTGAGCATCTAGACTTGGACTCGAGCAGATGTCGTATATGTTGGTGTATCTGGAGAAGTGGGGCCCCGGAGTGAAGATACACATTTCTACAACCGTAGACAGGGTGGGGGTGCGGAACTACTCTCTTATTTTGTGGAGGGGGGTAGGTATCGTCTCCCACTTACCTAAAATAGCTGTCTAAGCAGTTGTGCCTTCCTTCTAGATAGTAGCTTTTGTTTTGGTTCCTGTTGAGCCTCTTGGCGGAGCTGGAGTACCCGTGGGTGCGGTGCAGGAGCTGGGCATGGCAGTGTTTTTAGTGGGCTAAGTAGCGACTGTACTAAGCGACGTGCCTCGCGGAGGATGTGACTGACTTGGTCTGGGTTATGTTTCCTCTTTCGGAACTGGCGGCTGAAGGTCAGAAGAGACAGCTGGCGTCCGGGCACCTTCTAAGGTGTAGGAATGAGGTCGGAGGGTAAATTAGCTGCAGGAGGGCAGGCCCGGCACCTTTCTGTGGCGCAATAATAAATGGTAGGGAGCATTTCCTTTTACCCCGTGTGCAATTACTAGGGTTAACTTCTTACTCCTCGAACTCGCCCTTAGGCATCAGGAGTGGGTAGAGAGGGGGGAAAGCTGCCTATGGCGCACGTACCAGTTCATAGTCAGCTCAGGTAGAGAGATGGGAGGCTGCCTATGGCACACTTACCAGTTCGCAGTCAGCACTAGGTAGGAGGCGGTAGGAGTAGTAGGCAGAATGCCCAGGGAAGGCTCGGTGGGAGTCCGAGCCCTAGACTACTGACCTAAGGACGAAAGCTTGCCCTTTATATACCCCAGAAAAGGGTAGAAGTCCCGTTAGCGGGTGGTGCTGTGGTCATCTGCTGCTACAGGGCATGCCACCCCAACAGTCGTGCATTTCTCACGTAAACAAAAACTATCTCTGCTATGTCATAACTTTCTCCGCGGAATATGGAATATTCCTGTGATGCCGAAAATTTAAATAAAGCAAGATTGTATGCTTGAATTAACACACTGCATCAAAATATTCATTTGAAAAGTACGCATAAACGTATCTCTAAATTATTACGCTTATTTGACTCCGGCACCTTGTTTAATTACGTTTTTGCAGACTCGTGTTTTGCAATGTCTCTCGTGGTATTACATTTACTACTTGCGGGTTTACAAAAGTAAGTTATTACTATTTTAATTATTATACAACATCTTTAAATCAGTAAGAGGCAACACGGGGCGTAATATTAATAAAGCTGTCCCTTCAACAAGTAGGCCAGTAGGCTTAACCGTACTTTATACACAAAAATGTGGGACGAGCGTAAAAATAATCTAGTAGCAACTACGGGGTGCGTCACACTCAGCCAAGGTGTAACATTGTAGGTTTTTCATGTTTTTTGGGAATATGAGCTAAATGTATTTATTAATTTACTATATTTATGTATAGTATATATAATATGTATTTATTCTTACATTTTTTATTTTCATATATACACGCTGGTGTTAATTTTAATAATACCTGTAGTATTTATTCAACTACAGGAGCAAATTTAATTAATTATTAAGGTTTTTATGCATGTGGGTAAGTGTTGTTTTGCTTTGTGAACTCGAAAAAGCAGACTTATTTTTATAGGCAGGTGTGCATGAAGATGTAGATTTATCCAGTTATGGCCAGTTGGCCGGGTAGCAACGTTCCAAGTTTTCTTAGTTTGCAAGTATTGCGCAACTAGGTTTGCTGGGCGCCCAGTAACGGAGGCGTGTGTTTCATTTACTCTGTAAAGGGTGGTGTATGTATTGGGTAGCCAATAGGAGCGCGACAGTTGGTCAGGCGAGAGGGACGCTAGCAGCGATGCGCTTGGTTTTGTAAGAGTTGTTTCCCAGCACTCCAGATGCCTGGTAGCAGCTAGGATGTTTCCCTGGACCGTGTAGTCATAGAAAAAACAGAAATATGAAGAAGTAAATTTAGGGCAGTAGCCCATAAATGTATTGATGTGAACGGAGTGGCAGAGTTTAACATGCACAGGTAGCCCCTGCTGTTGTTTTTTCTTTCAAACCTATTTCGGACAGATAAGAACTCTATTAAATTTTTCTTCCGCCAGTGTGTGTGGCCATTCAGGCGTCTGGGTGTGGTTTTCACTACCCGGTCTGCTTTTTTTGCTCATTAAGATGTGGGAACTTTGTAATCTTCGTGTGGACATCATCAGTTCTAAATTTATTTTCTTTAGTTTTCTTCAATATGTTTTTTCAGTTTATTCTTTTATTTGCATGTTTCTGAGTGCCCAAAGCAATTGATTTTGTGTATTGAAATGATGTGAAGGATTTGTAAAACTTTGTCTGAAATTATTTTCAAGAATAAATCAAGAATATAATTCAATTTGGCTGTCATATTTAGCAGGTTTTTTGGTTAAAACAGTAGCCTGTTTTCATAACTTGAATTAACAGTAATTATCTAAATAAAAATTCTTAATTTTACAACCTAATTTGTCTCAAGAAAAATGTCAAAAGGCGTTTAACGCTACGATGTAACCAGAAGACTTTGTTTGCTGTTGTGGGCCAAGGAGTTGCCTATTTTCCGAGGGTTCGTCTTGTTTTTCTCGTATGCTTGATGATTACGATGTTTGGCGTACGAGTCCGGCCTGCGACAAAGGTTTTTGTTGGAATACCTCTAAAAATATTCCGGTTTCATCGTTGTTGAACACATCCTTGGGTTGATATCCTAGAATCGTTGATGATAACTTCTGTTTCCATTCTTCAACAGTCTGTGATTCAACATCTTTAACCTCACCACATACACTACGCCAGATGATATCGTGGCGTTTTTAAAACTTTCTAACCAGCCATTTGAAGCTTTGAACTCGTTTTTACCCAGTTTTTTTTTTGCTACTTCTAAAGCTTGGGGGCCTAGAGACTGACATACCTTTAGACCTACAGGCAACAAACCACTCTCATACTGCATTGTTAATGTTTTAATTTCTTGTTGACCTCACATTTATTTGTTTAACTTGTCCTGCCGTCCCCTTAAACCACTGTTCAAGAATTTTTTTTTTATCATGTCATAAATTTGTTTTTTCTGCAACTGATGCACACCATTAACTGTTGTGGAGGTATTTTTTTTTGTATGCTTCAATCACTTTAACTTTCATTACACTTGCTAGAATTTAGGACAGAACTTGCAACCAAATGGACTCAACCCAAATAAAAAAACTCTCATTACAGTTGCCTAAGCCATTTAACAAATCATACACTGTATGTCTATTGTTTGTAAGAACTAGATAGCTGACAGCATGAAAAAATGAATTTGTAACCTTCACTGGTTTATTGTGTTTTCAAGTCAGAGAATTTATATGGAATAATATACACGTTCAAGCTGTACATATCTAATCTCTTTATAGGCAAAACTGAAGGAATCAAATTTTGAAAACAAAGCAAAGGAAGTGGCGGCTGTGTGACACCTAAACAGTTATGCCGTCTACGTATTTCGAGTCTAGTGTTGGGGCTGACTTGTAATTATCAGATCTCAAAGGTTATCTGCAGATAAACGTAATGCCAGTGAGATTCTCTTTCATATTCTTTTTATAAAAAATTGAACTGCATGGTTTCTATCCTGTGCCAGATTAGGCCATCTGCTTCTGATATTTAAGACGTCTGAAACACTGTCGCTGAGCTGTCTATAAACGAACAGAAAAAAGGTAGTGTGTATGATAATTAAATACAGTGAATGTTTACGTTATTATGTAACTCGTGCCATACATTTGACAAGAATAGTTTTTCTAAACAAAATAATGTCCATAGTATGTGTGTGATTATGAACAACTGGAATATTTACTCTGATTTATGTTCTAAAATAGTCAGTTCCATGTTACTGAGATTTGCGTTTTGTGCAGGATGTAATATTCACAAAACGTAACGGGACCATAATTTTTTTCAGTTTGTACAGGTTTCGGTTTTATGGAGGATCCGTTTTGGACAGGTTTTACTGTATATACCTACGCTGCTGTTTGGTAGCAGGAATGTATTGGGTAATTTTTCAAATGCTACGTGATTTTGTTACTATACCATGGTGTTAATACTATTATTGTCTGTGCCTATTGAAACAGCACCTTTTTTACACTATCAGCCATGTTTGTTTACATTTACACAATCTTTCAACAGCATATAAATTATGATTTAAACATACATATTTATTAGAAAATATTTTCATGACTTGCATATATGATTACAACTTCATTGATTTGAGATGTGTATTTAGTGAACCAATTAAGATTAAATGAACTTCGACAAGCCATCAAAAATTTGTTAAACTTGAAATGTTTCTTTTATTAACAAATTTTGACTGCTGAAATTCTTATCGAAATCTAAATGAAAGTAGTGGAAATTCTATTTCGGTACACCAAACATTTGCATAACCCTAAAAATTAATTATGAAGTTCTTTTCAGTGTATTTTGATTTCAGTGCAAGGGACCCATTCACTTATGTGTACCGGACTATGTTGCACCTTACAGGGCTATAAAATTAAGATGCAAACCTACTTTTGTTGTACGAATGAAGTAAATATGTAGTGTAATCAAAACACACCTGGCTTTAAGCTCTACTTCCACGGGCAATTGTTGTCCATGCTTGAATATACTGATATATTCTTTAAGCAGGGCTACCAAAAGTCCCCATCAGATCTATCAACACTACATTCCTCCAGGCAATGCCACATGTGCTATGAAAAGTTACCGGACCCTGTCAAACCCTGTCCAACAAAAGAAATCTTAAAATAGATAAGTATGTGCTGCAATATCAGTGGCAGATTAAAGGGTGGGGGGGGGGGGGGGGGGGGGGGGGGGGGGGGGGGGGGGGGGGGGGGGGGGGGGGGGGGGGGGCGACCACTCCCCCTCCCCCTCCCCCCAAAGAACCTGTTGTGTTTTTTTTGTGTGGTTAATTTTTAAAATATATACAGAAAAAGCATTACAATTGTACAAATAAATATTTGTTAATAATATTCATCCACGCAAATAGACTCACAAATGCCTTAACACTCATATAATATGTGCAGTTTATGTGATCATGACTGCAAAATTCAATATTGCTAAACAACATTTCCCTTCTCTCAAGCTCTTTTTTACGTAAGCGAGATTGGTTCTTGCTCGAAAAGCGCTGTGTGCTGTGCTGAAGGGAGGATATAGTTCCTGTTTTTTCTCTTGTGTGAAGTCCCTTGCGACCCTTTCTCAGCAGGAGAGCGAGTGTGTCAGGTCGAAGAAAGACTGGTCAGATCAAAGCCCTGTCATAAATAACGGCCCACAGCCAGGAATTGTAAAGAAGTGAGAAAAAAAAGGGGGGGGATGATGAACTACGACACCATGTCTTTACATACTCTTAGTCACTAGTGTGCTGTGAATGAGTGATGGTTTCAACTATATTTGTTATGAAGTGTTTTACGTTATGTTTTAATGTTGAATACTAACTAGGAAGATAGAGAAAATAAAATGTTTACATATTTTTAATAAACTGCATAAATGTGAAGCAACAGGAGACGGTGATGCTGATACTGTGACACAGGTTTGTTTTTATTTGATTCTTTATACCTTGAAAGTAGTTTAAGGTCGCTATAGTGTGAAAAATTCCAAAATTTAGTTTGTACGAAATAGCGTTATGTATTATCATCCGAAGAACAATATTTTAGCGTGCATAGTTTTCCAGAAACTGCATGTCGAAGTCAAAATTTCGACGTTACGGGAACATATCTCAGTGAAACCTTAATGAATAACGGTAGTTAAATAATAAATACTGAGTTTTAATTAATGTCGCAGGCTGTAGCTTACAGTTATAAAAACACAAAGCAACAAATTTTTGTATTTAAAATAATGTAATAAAGTAAAGGATTTTTACTAGACTTTCAGAAATGTTTTAAAAATACAACATTTTTTTTTGTGTCCATAAATTTGAGCGAATAGCCATTGGCTCGTAACATCTAATTTCAGTATAAATTTTTTAGTTTCAATAAAGCTGTTGGTTTTCATTGTATGTTCCCGTGACACGAGGCTTTTGAATAAGTGAAGAGATTTTGATTATCACTTAACAGCTAGGAATTTTGGGCTTGTGCTTGTGATGGGTGACATGATATGAGTATGCCGCAGCACCGGAATGAAGGGGCGAAGTAACTGGAAGATCCCCGAGAAAATACGTCGACCAGCAGAACCAAATTTATTGCAAAATTTATCAGGTCGCACGTTTTCAAGAACTAACACAAAGAAAAAAGATTCGTCTAAGAAGAATAGTAAAATGTTATTAATTTGTGACGACCTTAAGTTTTGTGATGTAAAGTGTGTGGAGTAATAGGATGTCGGCAAGTTTAGTTTAAACCAGGTAGCAAGTTCTCATTGTCCTTCCGTGGCATGATCGTTATTGTGCAAGGTTTGTCGGTTTTGCACTTATGAATATACGCCTGCTAGTCTGAGCAGTACGTAGCTAAATTACGTCGAAGGTTACCGTGGCGTCATCAGATGTCTGCTGCGACGCTTTGGAATACTTCTAAAATAACCGGTCCGAATACCGCGAATACCGCAACTCGCAGGCGTCCCGACGCATAAATTGAAAACACCCGCCGGTGTACCTCAACCCGTCGATCTCTTAATTCAACACCGTCTCTGGAAAGGTGTCCGGCGCCTGAGTTGACTCCCTAGGTTACCCGCCCGTCGTTATCTGCTTCGCAACGCCGTCTTCCGTGGCTCGAAAACGTCTGTCCAAAAATCTGTCAACAATCTAGCCATGCTCCTGTTTGGCGCCAACTTCCCTGTTTCTTGCCAATAAGGAGACAGCTTCCGAAAGATAGCCCCGCCCCTAGAGGACACTAAACTTCCTGCCACTACCATATTTATTACATAATTAATTAATTTCATTTAGCTGAAATTTGACAAATACCCAACGTGTTTATTTATTCTTAAAATTCCTCACATTCAAGTAATAATAACTATTTAAGATTTGTATCTTAAACACAATAGGCTGGCTTTCCTCCCCTCCCATCCGGTAGCTATGGGGGTTACATGAGCGTTAATAGTGGCAAGAAAGCCCAGACACTTGCACCTGCTGTTTCCACAAAGACAAATTATATACATTTCTGTTTTTCCTAAATAAAATTCTGTACGCAGAGAATATCTGGCATCCTGACACAATGATGAAAAGAATGAATCGTCACATAACATGTTTATTATTATATCTGTAATTTATTATAATTGCTTATTATTGATGGCTATTACTTCTTATTAATTGGGGTGGTGACCACATGGCACATCAGAATTTTTTTATATCAGCACAAAAAATTTCCCTTTACAAGCATAATTTATCGTAAAAAAATATAACCATTTTTCGAAAGTAGTACATTCAAATTTTTAGCTTGGAAACTCCTGAAAAAGCACCATTTTGTGCCTGCAAATCTAAATTTTTTTTTACATCAGCACAAAGAATTTCCCTTGACAAGCATAATTTACCGTAAAAAGTATAACAATTTTTTTGAAAGTACAGTGAACCCTCGATAACTCGGACTAAAAGGGGGGAGAAGCTGTCCGAGTTACGATTTGTCCGTGTTATCGAGGGGTGTCCGGGGAGGAGGGGTAATCAGTCATTAATCACAAGAAACGTGAGGAAATCAGTACGCTATCATTTATACAAGCAAAAGAAGCGGTAATATAATATACTGCTTTGTACGTATCAATTTACAGGAGGGGGTAGTGGGGGAATTATCGCTGTAACGGGAGAACTATAAAAGAAAGAATGTCAAACAACCTGGGCCGGCAGATTCTTTTTTATTTATTTTTTTATGCTACTTCTGGCTGCTCTTTTTTTATCTGTACTAGAAGCTGGCACCAAGGCACCCTTCTACCACATAAAAGTTCTCACCCCCTTCTCTCGTCTGGCTGACGACAGTCTATGTGCGTGCGCGTGTGTGTGTGAGATAAGCTAGGGTGGTAAAGTGCGAGCGGAAGTTGTCAAGGTCAACTGGTACAGTCTCAACAGCAATAAAAACACCGCACGTGACCACACGCAACTCTCTAGATGTTTACGTTAAAAAATGCTCTACATCAGCATGTCAGTGTCTGCAGACAGCTGCTGGTTTTCTACAAGAAATATTTTTTTTCCATGGCCTCTTTGCTAGAATACGAGGCCAGGAACAACGTAAATCTCAGTCTTCCTTTCCTCCTTTTTTTTTTGTTTAGTTGAAGTCTACGGCTGTGGTTGAAGTGATAATGTGCGCTTGTAGGCCTCCCTTCATCATACTATCTTACCTTGGCTGCGTCGTCGTAGATCAGTGACGTCTTTACACACTCATTACACTTAAAATAAATTTTACAGATACCATCAACATTAACGGGAATTCAATAAAAGCCCATTCATTTTAACCATTTAACTTTTTCAAAACCGAAGCCCTCTAGAATGTGCGACCCGGGGAAAAAGCCCCTTTCTGCCCCCTTCCCTTTTTAAAAGCCCTGTTTTTTTTTTTTCGATATCGCGCCGGCCTCTAGCGTAGCGGGTTAGGTGCCAGTTTACGGTGCAAGAGGTCCTGGGTTCGAATCCTTGCTCGGGCATAGATGTTGTGTTCTTTCGCCTCACTTCACCCTCATCGGCTTGTAAGACGTCGTTAAAGGGTCGTAAAACCCTCTCACCACCTTGCCTACATTGCAATGCAAACCAATGGCTTTTAATTTTTTTTATTAGATTACCAGAACAAATTGTTTTGCAATCTTGAATTTATCGCACATACCAGAACAAAATAAATTCCCCTTTAGGTGCCATTGTGACCTGCAATTACTGTCCAATTCACCAGAATCATACTGTAGTGTTTATTTACGACGCACGCGCGTGTGTGACTCGCGCGGAGAAGAGGGAGGAAAGATAAAGAAGCGAGGTCTGCCTGCTGAGTTGCATCTCTACTCGTGCGCCTCGCTAGCAACATTTAACCACACGGAACTTGCCAGATATTTTACGGTGGGATTATTAAAGGCTACGTAGCGATGAGCAACTGCTTTTAAAGCTTAATACCGTTTTTAAATAAAACGTGATGGATTTAAATGAGGCAGAGACAATTTTCTTATGATTTTTGGCCAAAAAATAATTTAATTAAAATTAATTTTGTTTTTTGAAATTCTGTCCGAGTTATCCGAAGTCTGGGACATCGAGGTCCGAGTTATCGAGGGTTCACTGTACAGTCAAACCTCTTTAATACAAACCTGAAGGGACCAAAATTTTGGCTGTTTGTATTTATGAGGTTTCTATTAACAGGTGTTCACTAAAACCTTAAAAATTTTCATAAATTTTGGCCATTCTGTTTATCCCCGCAAATCAAATAGTCTTTTCACCACAATTATTTCCTTTTACTTGGGAACTTGATATTGCATGTTTTAATGCATAAAATTTTTTTAAATAAATGTTTAAGTAATTATTTCATTTCTTGTCCCATTCCAAGGGGAATAAAAATCGCTTTGTATTAATGAGAACTTTGTATTAACAGGGTTTCACTGTAGTATATTCAAATTTTTTGCTTGGAAACTCCTGAAATAGCACAATTTTGCGCCTACAAATCTAAATTTTTTTACATCAGCACAAAGAATTTCGCTTTACAAGTATAATTTATCATAAAATGTATAACAATTTTTTGAAAGAAGTATATTTCAATTTTTGGCTTGGAAACTCCTGAAATAGCACCATTTTGCACCTACAAATCCAAATTTTTCCGGGGCGAGGACCCCCGGACCCCTCTTTTGGTTTGTGGAGTGCGTATGTATACTTCTGAAGGCATACTCTTCGCCCCCCTTAAGATAAGGGCTTAAATCCGCTACTGTGCAACATCCTTTACAAAAGCTGTCTTGCTTCTGCACACTTTTTTTCTCTCCCGAGTATTTAATAATTAATAATTTACTTAAATTATTTTATTTGCATACACAGTGGCAGTCTGTGGTGACCAAAAAATATTAATGTAAAAGCTATTTTATTAAACTGATGGAAATCAACCAATTAAATGTTATGTTGTGAGGAGACAGTATTATGAATGCAACTATAAAAACTGTGTGAGTGATGTGTAAGTAATCAATATCTAAACAGGCCAAGAAAAGCTGCTGTTAAAGTACAAAAATACTCTCCTTTAATGTGTCTGATCTTTCAATAAGTCAGGTTAGGTATTTGAAAGAACATTTCAGCTCTATGTACTTAAATAATAACTTGCAATGACTAGATATGTAGAACAGTCTTCCTGCCTGTGACTTTTGCTATTGTATTGTTGGTCAGCCTGGAGAGTGAGCAAACATTATAGTTAAATGTATGTGGTGACTGGGTGTATGTATACACTAAAACCTCTTTAACATTTTAAGGCCAGCATTCTTGGAGTTAAATACAATTTATATTTTTCAGAAATTTGTTGTTATTTATTAAAATTGTAATAACTTCATGCCCATGATGAAAGTGATTGAGCTGGAAAAAGTCCTTCTGGCAATTTGTTTCATTAATCCGTTGCAATGTGTGAACATATTTTTTTCCAAAAAGATTTTCTTTCAAAAAATTTGTGCAAAAAAAAAGTAATAAAAAACAGGGCTGGTGTATTGGCTTTTGCCATGTTTCACAGAGGCAGTGAACACGTGTAGTTTGGCTCTTGACATACGTATGAAGTTCTAATTAATGAAAACTGTTCTTTCTAGTTAATGCTGCACATTTTCTATGATAATTTTTAATGCTTAGAAAAGAAATTGTTTATTTACTCTCATTAAATTGTAATGTGGTGAAATTAATTAATTCTGGTCATAATATTCTAATACAGTATTCTAAATCACAGTTTTAAAATTTATGTTTTTTTTTTTTTTTTTTTTTTTTTGTTACTCTTGACTCGCATGTTATTATAAACCTCAGTATTATAAAGTGTATAAATTCAGATTCCTTCTTCAGGTTTGAATGAACAGTGTTTCAGTATACATGAAGGCAAGCCACCAACTGTTGAAACAGTGTTCCTGTTAGCTGAGCTTGAATATGTTGACAGTCCTGCCAGGGTCACTGTTGTCAGAGGTGTCAATGCCACACAGACCTCCTGGATGCACGTTGTGGTGCGACTTGGTGTCACCTAACAACATTTACAGGAATTTTGAAATCTACTGTCTCCTAATACATTACAGTAGTGCTATAATAATTAGTAATTTGAACATGTGTTTCAGATAATACAAAATACACCCAGGATGGGACTGCGGTAGTGAACAATATAGCAGACAAAGAGAATGTGAAGCCGATGATTTCGAGAACTGATGGCCTCTGTGACACTGGCTACAACACTGAATCGATATGTGTCAACGACATCACTATGAGTAGCAATGTCACTGGGCTGCACAAATGATAGTGATGGTGGCAGGTGATACCTGATGGCCAGTGGTGATGACGGATTCTGTTTATAGAATCAACTGTGATTTTATTGCATGTTATGTTTTGGAATTGTATTTTGTGGCAACATCATTTGTGCTGTTCCAGCAAAGCATGCTGCTGAACAAAATCTCAAGTGATTTTAGAATGCTATGTAAATTATTGTTGCAGGAATGGCTAAGAACATTAGTCATAGATGTTACATCGAAAACTGATCCCCTGATTTGATTTTTCCGGTCATGAAAAATTTTAAGCATGGTTAAGAGAGTTCCATGCTGTCGTATGCATGTCAGATCATGTGAAACAGGATGTAAAGTTATTATTTTTTTTAGTTTTATATTAAGTTTTGAAGTACGGTATTATTTTTTTGATTTGCTGTACGTAGTTGTAGTACCTATTTATTTTGCATAAACCATTGTAGTTGGTAGTATACATGGTGAGTACAATTATTCAACGGGAACATGTGATAACTGTGATATTTAAATATTTGCCAGTGTACTTGTGTAGCTGTTCCTGTTCCTACACTTTCCTCTGTTGTCGTCGGCCTACTAGAGGTATCTGAAACCATACATGAAGACAAGGTCTTAAGACTGTACTTCTGAAATTATAGGTCTCTTTGTTCAAGTGAACCATCAGTAGTGGAGAGTTTTATTCTTTAAACAGTCTTCACTTGAAAGAAAGGAGGCATGAATAATTATGGTTTGTTCCGAGACAGTTTTGAAGCTTGGCCGTAGTCATTGGAAAGTGTATGGCTTTTTGATAACCTCAAAAATTTTGAATTGAGCAAGCAGGAAACATCTAAACAAGAATGGTCAGAATGCATGTAGTTTTCTTGTCAAGGGTAATTTTTGGAGTAAACTTGATTAAATTTTTTCAGTGAAGCCATGTTGGTGTTCCAATAAACACGGCTTTACCTGAAAACTAAATTGATCCATTAGGTATGTTTATCGTGCTACTAAACGTGTGAAGAAGAACTGTAACGTTAGATACGTACCTGGTACATACTGGTTATACAGCAAATCCTTCTTAAGAAGTTACATACCTTAAAGAAGTTTCCTGCTTTGTAAGTTAAATAATCTTACACCTTGTCTATAAGCACGTGTGTAAATTATCCCTTTTAGAAGTTTTCCTGGATAATTGTTACTTGCTGTCCCATTACAAACGTCTTGACATGGTTTTACTGTATATCAAACCCATACACAGTGGCACGAAAGGTAATTAGTTTGAGTGAACATAATTTTCTTGAGATTAGTATGCTAATAGCAGAGGCTGAGATATGTGATAAAATGTGTATAGTTAGTTCGGAATAAAGTGAGCAATTTTTGTACAGTAGTTATTTATTTTTACTTTTCAAATAATGTATACTTTTCTGCTACTTTTGAATATAAATACAGTATTTACGCGAGTCTAAGACGCCATCAAGTCTAAGACTCACCCTACTTTTAGAGCTCAAAATGTTTAAAAAAAGTTTATGTGCAAGTCTAATACGCACTCTGGCCTTTCTTTTCAAAACAAGTCCGAACTTGCAGTCATGTGAACTGTCACTTGTCACCTCACCAGCCCAAAGCAAAGCTACACACAGGCGTGTTGTTTATAGAAGTGGTAGCTGCCTCTTCGCCTCCCTTCCCCTCCCCTATAACTGTCCGAGTCACACACAACTTGCATTTTGTCTCGCCGCAGCTGAGCCACGTGTTTATCTTCTCCCCTCGACCCTTCAAGTTCCCATCCACCTTTGAAAGTAAGATGCCATCGATTCTAAGTCGCAGCCCACTTTTAGGTCTCGAAAGGCCTCAAAATATATGTGTTTTAGAAGCGAGTAAATACGGTAATGCAACCTAAGCAACAATGTAAGTGTATACTGTAAATTGTACGACACTCATAAACTAATACAGTATCCGAGGTCACAAATGTTTTGTAATTATTATTGTAGAACACATAAGTCTTCAAAAGTGCTCATTTCATTGCGAACTACCTAGAGCTGTCTATGTTAATAAAGTTTTGATTGTACTTTCACAAAGGAAACCATACCATTTATGAGCAAAGGCTTAAATGAGGTGTTCACTATTGTAGTATTTAATACAATTTAAATTCACATTTCTGCACCACATGAAATATTAGGACGTAAACTTGTTGATGCGAGCACCTTTTTGTGTTCTTGAATGTGATAATAATGAAGCAGTTCTTACTAAAGTTGAAATGTGTGTGAAAAAAAATAACAGTACTTACAGCCTTAAGAGATCACAACTTCCTCACAGTGAAGAAACACAAAATATATCAACTTTTCCTGGTTATATATTTGTCAGACACATACAATGATTTTTATGCTTTTTTTATATTCGTCTTCTTCTGGCATGATCTGCATTTGCCATCCTATTCAAATGTAGTGTTGATTTCACGGAAACATGCTGAGGTAAAGGTAAGTGTTCACGAGTTGTAAAGGATAGAAAGTAGGGGATGAAGAAGCATGTTTGAGCAAAGGGGAGACAGTCAACAAACTTGGAAATTTGTATAGTGAAGCTAGAGAGTTATAACGGTACTTGGTTGTAATTGAGTACAAATACATAAACTACGGTCTTTGTTATATTTGATGCTTCGGATTATGTATGTGTGATTATGGAGGCACTGTTCAGTCAGTCTTCAGGTTTGATATTCATTGTGTACATTTAAGGATAAAGGCTAGCAGAAAAAATGTTTTCTCTCAACTATGTCTGTATCATTTAGAATATTATAATTTTGATGGTTTTAAGATGTGGTGCTGTGTACACAAAACTTTTTTCTGTTATTAGCTTGCCTTTTTTTTTATTTCAGAATACAGTGATAAGAAAAGACAAAGGCTGCTAGGCAACTAGTAATTACATATTAAAATTTAAGATACACAAGTACTTGCAGAGTGCCATGGAGTTTGACAGGGTGGCGACAGGGCGGGAAAACCGGGAATAGTCAGGGAATTTTAGTGGCCTGAAAAAGTCGAGGAATAGTCAGGGAAAATTCCCCGCCCCATCTCATTTTTCGGAAATCGAAAAGCAATAGTTAAAATCAGTTAAAATGAGGCCTACATGAATGGAGTAGCGCGGACTGGCAAGCATGAAGACGCGTCTGGTGCCTTTCATCGGACATCACAGTACCATAATCCCGGGGAAGAAAGCCATAAGTAGTTGGGCCGCTGCGTCACATACGCCACTTTTATCCGTAATCTATTCAGTAGTTTACTGCTGGACGCTTCCTGCTGATGCAGAAGGCTGATAACGTGTCCATCTCTCGTCTCTCTCTTAGGTCCCCCTCCCCCAGATGCTTCCTTCTGATGCAGAAGGCTGATAACATGTCAGCGTTTTTTTTTACGTGTGCTATACTCCGTTTGTGTGAAAAGCTGCTACTGGCTTGTAATATGATACAGCTATCTTTTGTAACATGAGAAAGTAAACTTGCTTCCCGCCATGCAATTTTTCCAAGGAATTTTTTTTTTGTGTAATCTTGTATAGTATTTATTTATTTATGTATTTATTTATTTATTTACAAGCATCACATATACCTCAATACATATTGAGAGTGATTTGTCCAGAGAGAAACATTTCCATTAAGAAATACACCAAAAAACAGACAAACTAAGTCATATTACAATAACCACAAAATACATACAATTATGAAGTAAACCCTCGTTTTACCGGACTATTTGGGGGGAGATGTGATCCGGTAAATCGCGAAGTACCAAAACCGGCACACGAAAATAGACAAGCCGATATCTTTATAGCAGTGTGATACGCGTAGTAACGCAACGTGTTTGTAGTGGTCAAATGACTGGAAGTGTACGAGGGGGTAGGTTTGTGCTGACTGGCGGGAGTAGAAAGATAAGCACGCGCCTTTGTCCGCTCATTGAGATAACCAAAGGTTTAGGACGGGGTGGGGGGGGAAGTAGAAGGAGAGGGACAGGAGGCGGCTTATTATCAGCTTGGTTTCATGTTACGTTACGTGGTAACATGTGACACATGAACTTGACCTACTGCTTTGTATTTCACAGTAAAGTGTTTATTTACTAAATATATAACAAAAAAAATTTCCATCTAAACTACCGCTGTATCGTATACCAGTTGTGAGATAATAATCTAGCCGCCGTCCTTGAGAATTTCTGAAGGGCAAGAGACCGACATTCTGAGGGTGAGAAAGGAATGTGTTGCGCTAGTTTGTCCGCAGCAGATTTTATCTCTATACCTCGCACATTTACACCACGCGAGCGTTGTTGAACATACACTGCCTCGTCGTGTGAAGATGCAGTAGCAAGTTTCACGTGTTTCCTGGGCCAACAGTGCCATCATATTTTAACACATAACTCTTTAACTAGTTTTTTGCTTTACGAATGTCTGACATAGTTTGTTTCGTGACACCATATTCATCACAACTTTGCTACAGAAACACCGGCCTCTTAACTATCATATTAGTTCAGAATTTTTGCTTGATGTCAAAGTTACTAGATTTATTTTCTGTCCTGTTGCAGATGCCATTTCATTAAAAAAAAACGCATAATCTTTATCGCACACGTACATCAGCTGCGTAAAAAATTCAAGTAGACACGACAGTCGTTCTTGTCCAGACATGTCAAAACAGCGATGAGCAACTACCTCTGCTTACCTTCTTATGTTACGCGGCTATCTGTGCGCACGCCAGATGTCACTTATCAAAGCACAATAACCAGGTAGGTATTGCGCTGTTGATCATACAGTTTCGTAAAAAATTCAGGTAGACAATCATTCTTGCCCGGACACGGCACGTACCCCGATGTGCGATAAAAAAAAGCTCTGTCTACCGTTTTACACGGCTATCCATGCGTGCACCTGATGTCACTCACCAAAGCACAATAACCAGGTAGGTCTTGTGCTGCATGTGATAAGTAGACCTGACGGTGGAATAATTTTGTATCGCCAGATTTTGTCCGTTAAATACGAAGTCCGCTGAATGGAGGTCCGATAAAATGAGGGTTTACTGTACTTGGCTTTTTGATTGTAGGTAGTATGTAATCATTAAATATATTTATTATGGGATGAGAATTTTCTCCACACATAATTTAATTGTGTACTACATGAAATTGTAAATTTAATTTCCCAATGCAACAATTGTATTACTCTGAATTTTTGACATCAATTTAAATGAATTACTTTAGTTGCAACTGCCTGTTGTAATTTTGATTTAATTATTTTATTTCAACATGCAGGATTAGAGTACATAAAGTATATTGTTTATATTGTGTAAACTAGGCTATGTAATGAATCTATTTCTCCTGAGGTAAGAAGTTTTTACACAAATATTTTATTTGTTTAGTAGGCCTTTTAATTTGTCGATTGTGAGAAGCCATAAGTTAGGTATTACTGAAAATTTTTTACAGTCAAAATGTACTTAAGAGTTGTAACTTTCAGTTCTAATTTTTATATTATTATAGGCATACTTAATAAACTTGCAAAAATAGAGCACACAAATTATGTTGTTGGTGTGTTTACTATGCAATCAGTGTTTTCTGAGGCATGTATTTTTCATGCAAATATTACAAATCGTAGTATTTTGGTCATACATAATTGCAGCAAATGGTTTGTCACACAAAACCAGACAATACATGCAGACAAGCAAAAGAATGCTTTTGGTTGTTTACTTTTCTGTCTGTCTGCATGTATTGTCTGGTTTTCTTTGACACACAGTTTGCTGCTGTGTCGTATATCCATAATACTTATTTGATTTTTAACTTGCCCCGTTACAAGAATGGTTTAGAAACTACACAAATGTTATATTAGTAGTACATTAAAAATTGTACTATGTGCAAAGTGCATTGAATTGGGCAAAGAAGAAATGATTTCTTTTATAAAGCATAAAAATTTGGGTTTAAAAAAATTTATTAGGTCAGGGAAAATTTTCAATTTGGGTGGGAAAAGTCAGGGAAAAGTCAGGGAATTATATTCCCAGCAGTTTTGTAGTCACTGTGTTTGATACAATAGTTACATAGAAGGACGGCACATAATATGCGGGAGCACAATTCGTGACGTTTCACAAGCCAAGTCTGCTTCTTGTTTGGTGAAACGTTGCAGATTGCTCTCCCGCACTTTGTTGTCCTTTTGTGTGTAATTGTTAAGCTTCATGGTACTCTGTAAGTAATTGTGTATCCCTAATTTTTAATGTGTAATAAGAGCATTAATACTTAGCAATTCAGTTAGGTACATTTTGTCATTACTGTGGTTCCTTTTGCTATAGTGGCATTTTAGCTCATGAAAGTTGTCGAGTGTGGCTCCGTCATTAGAGTGTGGCTCCACTGCGTCTTTCAGTTAGGTAACTACAAGACAGAAATTTTATTACATACAGTATAAATAAAGTACTGTTTCTAAAAAGGCACTGCAAGTATGTTGTGACTATTTGTGAAGCAAAGGTACCCCATAGTGATATTATGTTTTTATACAAGTATTTTAGAGTGAAATTTGCTTTGCTTGTCTTACACCAATAGTGCATTTAATGCAGTTCATATTTGGATGAATCACTTTGGTTAATATGAAAGAAAGAGTGGAGATGGAATTTAAAAACTCTTCAGTGTTATGTACATTTTACAATTTGTATGATTGACAAGAAAATGTGACACAGTTGTGTAGCTTGAAACAAATATTTTTGAGTGTGCAGAATCATCAGCCACAATGTGTTGGGCTAGGTTAGTTGGGCAAATTGAATAATTCTTCTCTCGTGTTGCATCTATGTCTGTACCTGTATAAAATATAGTAAAATTCTGTCCATCAGGCAAGTTTTTAACCAGCATATTGTGTAAATACTGAGTAACACTTTGAAATGGAACATAGATATGTAAAGCGACAAACAAGAAAATTGGGTTTTAGCAGTGATTGTTACTATGGGAGGGTGTGGGGGGAGGGAGAGGGAGAAAAAAAAAATGAAGAGGAGTAATGGTGGAGGAACTGGACGGTGAAAACATTCTCTCCCTGCCTCCCACTCTTTGACGCCCATCAGTTTATAACTCCGCCTTCCCCCCACCCCTTCCCGCTCAAGCCTTTTCCTTTATTTTTTTTTTTGTTTTCCGTGTATAGTGTGCACCCCTGAATTTTTACCAGTTGTTTTGGAAGAAATGTGTGCACTATACACTAGTAAATATGATAATTTATATGTATGACATTGATTTGTTTTTTATATTGCAAATTAAAACAAATTTCACTTAAATAAAATAGTATTTGATCTATGATTTTTATATGCTGTTTATCCTTTCTTTAAGCCTCCGAGTACATAAGATACAGTACAGGTATTTGCAATGTAAGTGGCTCAAAGGTAAATTTCGTTGGGAAGGTCTAGCCTAAACTGGAAAGTCTGGTGAGAATGTGGTTTAAGATTCAAATGTTTTAGTGGAAAGAACAAAGAAAAGGCAGCATTGTAAGATTATGCAAGTATGTTACATCAACTCAAACTTGTAACGAATACAGCAAAGGGATGGTGGAAAATGCCCATATACAAGAATTTTGTGATGTATGTCACGAGGTACAGTACATGGAATAAAGGCTATTATATGAATCAGTTGTGCATGTTGTACATATGACTTTCACAGGTAGACTACGACGGCCTGAACTGTTCGTTGAGTGTGGCTGGCTACCAGCCAGAAAATGTCTCTGAGAATCTAACGGAGGGGAGATTCTTACATTTCAACAACCGTATATTTGGTCCCATCTAAAGTTCCAAACATACTTTTATCATTCTGTTTAAGGACACCCTCAATTAAAGGACAATTTTTTTTACGTCACATGAGAGTCATTAAACCGGAAGATTACTTTATGCAGTTCAAATATCTGACAGTATCATGTTCCTTTTTTGATGCCATGTTACATGCATTCTAAGCAGCCCGTCATTGTGTTACTAGGGTGTTTACATTTCATATTTTGTAAGTACATAATGTGTGTTACTGTGCATGCTAAGATCTTTCACCACCAGACAAGATGGTGTGGTGCAGTGAGTGAGTGTTACTGCACAAATCAGTCAGCGATAACTTCTCTCTCTTACGGCTGCCAGTGTCTCTTTGTTTGCACCTGGGAGATGTTGGTTTGTACAGTGTGAGTGATGTTCTCATGTGGTCATGTTAATTTTGGTACTTTGGCTATGACCTGTCTGTTTTGTCAGAAATTTTGACGCTTTGAGTTTAGTATCTAGTCCGCAGTGATCACATTGCTCTACAAAATAAACAGCATATGGAAAACATAATTATCAGATAAGGATATAAGACCAATGTATTATAATTATTAGAAACAAAATTTGCTGTTTTGAAATTTGGATTAGGGTGTGTTAATGAGCAAAGGAAAGTGTAAAGTTAAGATGGAGTCTACCTTGTATGATTGTATACCTAATATAGTTTGTGTTTATTACATAGTTTCGAGTTTTTATTGTTTTTCTTCCTAATCGTTGCATAGTTTGCCACATTCAGGAAACAATATTGGCTTACATTTGTACATTTTTAAAATACATTTTGGCTTACTATTATGAAAAACCTTTATGTATTTTTGTGTGATTCAAATAGTATGTTGTTAATTTCTGTAGAGGAACATTGTGTGGACAGTTTTATAATGGTTTGTGTAGATCCATTGTTATTGGTTTTACAGGATTGTGTGTGCACGAGTGTGCGCGTGCGTGCGATTGCGAGTGTGCATAAGGTTTGTGTTGAAAGTCGTTTGTTTGGCTCTTATAACAGTTTTTAGTGCATGTAGTTGGGTAGTAGTGTAATGTAATAGTGTCACAACTCACAAGTTATACTGTAAATTCAAGTACAATTGAATTTTCTATTTTACACAATATTTATTACTTATTGTTTACTGTTGAAACAATATGAAAAAAAATCAATAAATTATTTTGTAATTTTGTTGTTGTTGATTCTTTATAGTCTTATTATGTGGATAGACCATTTTTGCATAGTGTAAGTTTGCATACCAAAGAAAACGTTTTGATTACTATAGGAAAAATATTTTGAGTAAAATTGGTAGGATTGAGTATGTGATTATTTAATGACGAAATGAAAACTAAACAAGTCATTTTGAGGATGTTTGGGGAAATTTAAATGAAAAGCGTTTTTATGCTGTCTTGAGAAAAAATTGGTGACTTATTTGTGAATTTTTCTGTGATGTTGGAAAACTGATGGGAATTCTCAAAATGTTAAAAATAGAGCATGTAACAGAACATGTTAACACACATTTTTGTCCTAAGGTAGTTACTCTGATAAGCTATGCCATAGTATTTTTGTTCCTCTCCTTTTTTTTTTTTTTTTTTTTTTACAGAAAAGAATTGTAATATTGGCCGACCGTTAAGAGGAGTTGAAGGAAGTTTGTCTGCTGTGAACAAGGCCTTAACTTTACAGTGTAAATTCTCTCTGGCTGCATAATAATAGAAGGTTGAAGTGGGATGGATTGTGGTAGAAGGGATGTGGGAAAGCTAGCAGATGCAGTGGGCTTCATGGCAATGTGAAGCGATGCCTACCTTGGAGCCCTGACGAGAGTAATAAATTGTCTTAGCATTTTGGACATATGCCATTGCAGCGCCGAAAACCACAGAACAAACACAGACAGACAAGTAAACAAACAAAAGGACTTTGTTTGCAACTGGCAAACATAGGAAAGATACACAATTCCACAAGGAATTCAGTCAGTGATTTACAAGAAAATAACACAAACGAGGACTCAAGCACCAAAAAATGAACCAAAGGAAAAATGTATTACTCAGATTATTCCACAAAAGGAATTCTGTCAGTAAGCACGAAACAACAGACAAAAAATAATTACAACAACAAATAGACGAAATAAAACAAAACGACAAGAAACTGGATTTAGATGACAGGGCAGAAACACAGACACCTTGAGTAAGCAAACGAAACGTGCCTGTTATAGAGACACTATCATTAAGACCAAGCTAGAAATTACAGTACCCTCAGAGAACTGATATACCCATTCCGACCATTGTGGAACTCGTCATTCTCTGTGCCAACACAACATACTTCCTACCAAAGACAAATTTTACAAGCAAATTGATGGCATGACTGTGGGGTCTTCACTGTCACCTTTCATGGCCAACATTTTCATGGAAAGTTTGGAGCAAGAAGTGCTAAATGAAACCACTACACCACCTAAGTCTGGCTACGCTATGTTGATGACACTTTTTTGATTTGGCAACATGGTCCCGAGAAACTTGATGAATTCATTCATTTCCTCAACTCACAAAGGCCATCAATCCAATTTACTTACGAAACAGAAACCAACGAAAGCATTCTGTGTCTAGATGTGCTTGCAATGAAAGAAAAACAAACTATTTCCACAAAAGTGTACAGGACATCAACACATACTGGCCATTTCAACTCCAACCATTCTGCAAGCTCAAATATTGGCATTATCCACACTTTAGCTAGCCAAGCTGGAAAAATCTGCACACACAAGTGATTAGTAGCAGATGAACATGTACACTTAAAAAATTAACTGCTGGCAAATGGTTATCCTGTCAATGTAAAACGAAATATAAAACCAAACATAGCAGATATAGGCCTAAATAAAAAAACAACTGAAAAACCTGTGAGAACCGTGGTTATCCCAAATGTTCGCGGCCTCTCGGAAAAAATAAGATGATTGGGTAATAAATATGGTCTCCAAACAGCTTTCAAATCTCGCAATTCTATAAAAACATGGATACAAAAGTACAGTCGAACCCCGATTCTACGGACACTCACGGTTCCCCAAAATTTGTCCGTACGACCGAGTTGTCCGTACAAACCGATAGGACCAAATTTCGGCTTGACAGCACCACCCTCCCCTTTTTTCACTAACGGCCAGGATGTGAGAGAGAATCAGTAAGTCTCTGAGGATACAATCACGTTTTCAAGAGACTTATCCGAAAGCAGGTGTTGTTACACATATTATCTTAGTACGCCGAAATATTCAGAGTAAATTAACACATTTACTCGCATAATTTGCGCATTTTTTATCCAAAAATTTTAACTGAAAAATTGGGGTGCGCAAAATATGCGCGAATTAAAAAAAAATTTTATGAGTGATTTTATGACCGGGAAAGAACTGAAACATCCCCGTATTTACTCACATTTTGTCCAATTACCGTATTTACCCACGTACCACCCGCACCTTTTTTCGCAAAATCCTTATCGAAAAGTCGGGCTGCGGGTCATACACGGAAAATTCCTAAAAAGTTGGGTTTTTCATATTTTGCAAACTCCTGAAAGGATTTATTACAACCACACCACTTCTCTATTACACTCCTCCATTTGTTATTTTATTTGGTAAAATTACGCTCATTATTCTTTTATGCCTGATGTAAAGTTTGATTCTATAAACATCAGAATTTTACGTTTTAACCG
>PNEQ01133593.1:0-16736 GCA_003012365.1 Medauroidea extradentata | reverse complement strand
GCTCACAGCGCGGCGTGTGCAAGTGCGGACAACTAGATGGAATAGTAGTGTTTCGTTGTTCCGCCAGAACGAGCCACTGTACAGCGCGCTGTTTAGTTGCAGACTGCAACTGACAGAGTGCAGTATACGAATACGATGCCGCGGAGTGGAGCATTCATCTTGCTGCCGGTTCGGCACACCATTATTTTTATACGTGGGGCTCTACATTTTTAATTCAATTAATATTTAATTTAATATAATTACGTTTATGTTCAAAGGGAAATTGGATTGGCACTATATGTTGTGGGAAAAAACTCAGTAGTCCTCAGCGCGCTCTTTATATAGTTACAGACTGCTGTCTACAGACAAGAGTTCAGATCGCCGCCTACTCGCCATTGTTTGATTGTTATTTACTGACAGTGACACATCGTCGGAGCTGAGCAATATTTACATGTGGGGCATCATTTTATTCTTAATAAAATAATAAGACGTCTACATCTTT
Source organism: Medauroidea extradentata (assembly GCA_003012365.1). Taxonomy (NCBI): domain Eukaryota; kingdom Metazoa; phylum Arthropoda; class Insecta; order Phasmatodea; family Phasmatidae; genus Medauroidea; species Medauroidea extradentata. The sequence continues at coordinate 16,255 of PNEQ01133593.1, read as the reverse complement.
CATTTAATTCATGTTTCATTTTATTTAATTACAGTTTTATGCAAATTGCAGTTAAATTGGAACTAAATATTGTTAAAAAAAATTTTTTTCCTTGAGAGCGTGTTGAAATAGTGTGGTGCAGGTCTTACACGGGGGCGGGTGTTACCTGGGTAAATACGGTAATTTATTTAGGGTTTAATTTGCCATTAACATTGCGTAAACCACGTTAAAATTCCACTCGCCGGCGCCACTTGATGGTTAGTCAAGCTGTAGTGTAGCGCATCTCATAGAACTGGCACCTGTGTACTGCGCAGTGAGCTGGCAACAGCGCAGTGACTCACCAGTACATCTTCAGTGACTACCTCGTCCGCTTGCCAGGCACGTCTAGCGTGACAGCGCACATGTTTTGACGAGAATGCAGCGGAACTGAATTACACTGAGCGTGCGCCGCACATATTTCATCTCCCGCCACACGAAAAACCTGCCGCACAAATTATGCGGATTTTTTTAAATTCATTAAATGATGGCAAAAAGTTAGGGTGCGCAAATTACACGATGGCGCAAATTATGCGCGTAATTACGGTAATACTCCATTTGTGCGAGTAAATAAAATTACTAAATTCAAGAACACAACGTCGCCATTAACTTTCTGTGCAGCGGGCAATATTTGCCGTGTTTACTTATACCACTGGCAAATAAGACGTTTAACAGTGTTTCAGGTTGAAAAAGAATAATCATTTTGATAGGATGCTGCAATATAAACAAAATAATACCCGAAATGTACGTCAATAACTTCTAAACGTAAACAATTATTAACAAGGCATGTTGGTTTCTCTTTACGGGGTAGAAGTTGTATTCACTTCTTTTTTTATATATTTACGTTTATATAGTGCGATAATATATTCTGACTTAAATTATACCATTTCTTCAAAAAAGACTACAAAGTCAGTTAAAATGAACGAAAACATGTAGCATGTAGCGCAACGTCTCGTAACAACACGATACAACATACGTTTACATCTTTCATGTCAGAAAATAAAGTATTTTATCTTACTTCCTGTGATAAAACATAGATTAGTGAAATTTTCCAATGCAGTTGTATCAGTAAAATAATGTCCGTAAAACACGAACAAGTAAAATTAACGGTAAATGAGTATAAAAATATACGGCCTCAGCGTAGCATGTAGGCCTAACTTCAAAATAGTGTGTTTAAACGGCTCGTGATTATGTTTGCCCTATTACGAAATTATTTCTAACTAATATATTTTGACGTGTACACTTTCCATTTTGACATTGTAATCAAAATCCAAATCACAGTCCGTGAAGAAAAGCAAAAATCAAAAACGTACACATAGAAAGTAATTCCTCAGGATGAATGGTGCCGTTGCAACTTATGTTGTCTAGGTGGGGAAAAGAGAAGGAAAATGGCGGAGTTAAAATTTTTTTTCGCTTGTGACGCCCACCCAGTGTCGACATTGGCTGGCAGCGGCAGCTATGGGCAGGGCATAAGCTATGACGAGCAGCACAGACGTCGCCAGAGAGAGAGAGAGAGAGAAAGAGGTAGAGCAAGCGAGAGAGAAGTGGATGCCGCTCTGAGAAACAGCTGGCGGCAGGTCAGTGACCTATCTCGCGCTCTGCGGCTTACGCGCACAAAGGTGTTTGTTAATGAATTTTTGCTGTTTTCATCGTGAAACACATTATTTGAGGGTTAAGCTCTTACACCTATATTGCTTATACATAATGCGACTTATAACAATGTTTTAATAGATCTTTGCGACTGATTTTCAATTACTGAAATTTTTATTTTTCAATTTTATTTTTTTTATTGTTCGCGGAAATCTGTATGTACGAGCGAAGTGTTCGTACGAACCAAGTGCCGTACGAGCGGGGTTTTACTGTAAAACCAAAGTCAGATAAGCTCAAATTCAGAACTGTGTGTATCAGATCCACTGTGATGTGGCTGTGTAGACATTGGAGAGACTGGCAGACTACTTTATACACACATAAAAGAACATAAAAATAATATAAAGAAGAGTGAAGTTCAAAAATCTAAACTAGCACAACATGCCTGAGATAATAGCCACAGAATACTTTGGGAAAATGCTACTCCATTTACACAAGAATGAAACAAAATTAAAATGTCCTGGGCCATTTTTTGACCAGCATGGTTTACAACACTTAAGACAGTTAAATAATATGTAATTAATATAAACAAAAGAACTAGACAATTACTGATTACGAAACACTTTTTATGTTGTCGTCTCTTATTAGGTTTTGAAAGTAAGTAATGAGATGAAGACCTACCAAGGTCTGTCTTGTATAGATCATGAGACTAGGGGGGCACGAGGTAGGTATGGAATCAACAATCTGTCCCCTACACGACGAATGACTGTCAATCTTGGCCAGGTATGATCGCTGTTGTTTTTCGAGGGACATATTTCACATGTAACACTTTAGGCTCAATAGTCAGTCACCTAAAATAGGGTTTTGAGTAGACTGCGTTTCCTAGCGGATATTTTGGCAGGAGGGTGCCACTCGTTCAGCAGTCTCTGGACCGGTCCAGTCTTAGGGTGCGGAGGGATTTTTATCGGGCTGAGTAGAGGCGGTGCGATCCTTCGCATACCCCGCAGGATTTTCCTCAGGTTGGCTTTCATAGGTGAAGTTTTTGGCGTTTAATATTGCGACAGAGTTCCGGTAAAGTAGGGGCCTTGCCCTGAACTGGTACAGCAAGAAGTATGACTCGACTGAGGTTAATTGAACGTATATGACACTGGTTGTATCTTAAGGCGGCTTGCCTTTTATAGCTTCCTTATAACTGATTGCACTCTGATTCTTTGGTTGAGACATTAAATAAAATAAGATGAGATTGTGTCCAACAATATACAAAAGTTTGGTGGCACACGAATCCTTTACAAAGTCACTAAATCTACATAAGATTTTACACGAGTTCACTGTTGAAAATTATTTACACTGTTTCCCTTTATATACACACTCAAAGAATCCTTGAACTTTAACTAGATTTCACAGATAGTTATTGATTGACTTAGAAAAAGAAGTCTGACTGTTCTCACTGATACTTCGCTCTCACGTGGTTGTGCGGAACTACCCTCGGATAACTAACTTTCCTGTGTAGCAACTTCTGGAATACTAGCGTGTAGAACTGTGCTAAGTTTTCTGGAAAAAATATGGCGTGCGTGGGCCAGGCTAGCGGTGTTCGCCACCGAGTACTACTTGACACTCAAGGTAGGAAAAGTGCAAGTGTTTGGGTGTGGTACAAGGTATCCGCCATCAGGTGGATTTTAGGAAGAGTATCGCGCCTCACAGACATCAACCCTCTGCGACGGACTGTTTTGTTTGGGTCTGGGACACCCACCTTTTGGACACTAACCCCAGCGTGTATGACTAGGCAGGGGGCCCCCCTTTTATACCCAAATCTTTAGGGGGTCGCACAGAGTGGGTGGCCTCCCAAGGGGGTGGTGCTAACGGGACTTGAGGAGCGAGGCGGGCTCTAGGCAGGGAGGCCAACTATGTATGCTGTGTGAAATGTCGCCGTGTTGGCGCGACACAAAAAATACAATAATCTAAATAACTCCACGTGATTCCGTAAAAAATGGTTACACACTAAATAATTTATGCCAAAATAAATTATTGAAATGCATGAAAGGCTTACAATATAGAAATACATTAAATAAATAATGTAAATATGAGTATGTAACAAACAATTGGTATTAGCGGCGCATGGCCGTGGTTTGTTTACGAAAGACGTTAATATAATTGAAACATGAGGTAGAGTATATCGAAGGTTAAAAATGCAAACAAAGTGAGACATCAAGTACAGCAGTTCAATGTATGTAAAAACTTCCTAACTCTATCTTACAAAAGGGGAAAGCAAATCTGCAGCTGAAGGTAAATAGAAATCTAACTGGCACAAGTGAAATGTGTCAACGTGACTGCATATTTAATGAAAACCAACGCCTGCTAACAGATTGACAAGTTTGAATATGATGTTACATATGAAACTAAAATTTGCACTAATTTCACACCAACACAGTTACTGTATATACAAAGAGTCTCGTTATAGCGAAATGTTACTGTTCTGGGTTAGAACTTCGCTACAGCAGTGTCTTCGCTATAGCAGAATTTGGCCGATTCTGACCCCTAAACCCAAAAATTGTATTAAAATGGTCTTTAATCTTATTTAATTACAAAGTAGTATGTTATTTTAAGGAAATGTAAGTTCATTTTAACAGGTAAGTATGCGCTGGTTACAATAATACCCAACAAGTATGGATGCAACTACTCGCTAAGTCAAAATGGGCCAAAAACTCCGCAGCGTCATGTAAGTATGGCAATCAATCGCTGGACAGCCTCAACAGTGTCCCGGGCACGCGGCAAGAGTGCACGCGCTGGCAGAGTCAACATGATTACACTGCCGGCCGCTGCAGACCAATGGATCGCCACTGTAAAATTGTGTTTCATCATTCGAACCTTGAAGAATTCGGCGTTGTTAAAACTATTCCCACAGTGGGCATATACGATCGCTGACTGCATCAAAATTTTAGATAAAATCCGACCCGGTTTTGGAGGTACTGTACAGTACAATTGACGTTGCTATTCTGCCGGATAATAATTTAACGTGGCGGGTTTGTTTAGTTTCCTAGATGTGTTGCGATGTTTATCAAAATGTCAATTATACAGTTGGCGCACCTTACCCGCGGTTTCCGGCAATGGCGGTAGCAAATATTAATAAAATATTTATAAAAATAATTTTAAAAATGCCGAAGCAGATTCCTGTGCACCACGTCTCTCTAGCCACCCTATGCATTTTTCGTTCGGCCAGAATACCATACGTTTTATTTGTTTATTTTTACAGAGATTTAAATGAGTTTTGGCCTTTCCTGTGCATTTTAACAATGTGTACTCTCGCAAATATCAATTTATTTACAAAATGATGCCACAGGTTATTTTGTTAGTACATTTTACATTTTCATTAATGTGCATACGACTTTTAGTGTAACGAATAAAAATATAAATTGTGCGAGGCTTAACAAAAAGTAACTAACAAAAAACTTCGAAGGGAAATCTATTTAAAATATGTTTTTAAACTATGGCGATAAAAATTAAAATGCAGTACAATGCGACAATACTGGTATGCTATGATACGATAAACGAAATAAATAGTCAACAAAAAAAATTGAGACGTGGATTGCTGGAGTTGACAGGAGCGGCCAGCACGTAAGCGCATCTGCCGCTCGTGACCGATAATCATGCGTGACTTTCGTAGGCGACAGTGTCACAGTAGCGGCGAGATTGGGCCGATAGACTCTGGCAACGGAGCCGTGAAGGTCGCTTTTACGCACTTAGAAAACGTTACATTATTAATTAAACAACAAAAACAAATTCTAAATATGTACTGTAATACAGGGATCGTAAACAATCCAAAAGAAAACGTATCAAAAGCCAAATAGAATAGTATAAGCTGGTCATCAAATACAGCAAAAAACTGTACGTACTGTATTAAAATCCAGAATCTTAATCTAAAGTCGTAATTCGAAATTGTAATCAATAAATAACACCAGAAAAGCAAGCTGTACGTGAAACTAAATACGGTTGAAAGCACGATTAACTAGAGCACAATTCTATTTTTAGAATGACGCACACTTGAGTTTCGGGAGGGAAGCGAGGTTACCAGGCAAAAGCATGACTCACGTAGTCACGTGACAGTGCCAGCGGGCTGGCATGGCGAGGGGGGATGGGTGGAGGTAATTTGTACATCCGACTGTCAAGATAACAAATACCTACACGCTTCACAAGGTAACGTACATCGCAGCAAGCCTGCTTCACATGGTCACGAATCTCGCCGTAAGCCTGCTTCATATGACTCTCCATACATATTTCTACTCATAAAATTCACTTTTTTCATGAAATTATTTTTTTGTGATTTTTTGACGGTTCCTCAACAAGACTTCACTATAACCGTGTTTTCGCTATTTCCGTGTTCGCTATGACGGGATTATACTGTATGTAGTTTTCTATAATTTAGTGCATCCCTGTACATATTGTAAAAAAATTAAATAATGGGTTATCCACACTGACAAAAATACATACATGTATGGTTTAGAAGAATAAAAAAGAATGTTTACTCAGTTTGCTACAAGTGTATCAATAGAATCATTTTACAACATATTTCAAAGGACCTGTGAAGTACGTATGCAGGATAAGCAATAATGGAGATTTTTGCACCAGTAAATACGTATTACGCACATATATTCCAATTTTACAGTTCATGTACAGCACAGCCTACAAGAGAAAAGGGTGCTGCAGATAACGTGTAATCAGAAACCTGATTTAATACATATTGTACATTGTGTTCATAATAGTGTCTTTCCCACTTGTCTTCTGAAGGTTTGTGATAGTCATATTTGGGATCACTGTTACTATACTTTCTCCAGAAAATGAGAAGAAAAAGACCAGATCATTAAAATGACAAAAAGTGAGAAATGTGATCAAATGGCAGGGTTCATGTAAACTCACTGAAAACAGGTAGCCTGTATGTAGTTGGTTGTCTGCATTTGAAGTATTAACCCACCTTTATTTTTACCCATAGTAGATTAATGTTTTCACCATGTATCTGTTATATGATATGACAGCAGTGTATGTATAGATGACAGTCACTAAAATTAATAAAAATTAATAAATAAAGTCTTATCAAATGTTTAAACTGCTTGCCTGTAACATACATTTACGTGGGTATAAGTGATATATTACCTATACCTCAATCACAAAATTTTGGGGAGGGGTGCGGGTACAGTTTAATCTACCAGCGCTAAAAACCTTGATATTAAGGTCCTTATCTAGTCTACCGATGTTCTTGGTTTTTGCCAGGATAGCCCAGAACTGAGGGCTGGGAGGTTAAGTCAGGGGCATCACATTTTTTGGGCATGTCGTGTGGCAGCAATGAAAGTAGTGGGGATGCCAGCGTATTACCTTCCTTCCCCTCATGGCCAGTAAATTTCAAGCACCGTAGAGGAAGGACCGTGGGTCTCCACCAGTTCCATGAATCATCCTTGTGCTTGGCCTTAGTTCCTACCCCGCATGCTGCTTTGTACCTACATGGATACTGCCAAATTTTTTGGGCATAGCAATGTGATGCAGCATACTTTTAAAACAATACTGTTGCTAAGTAATTACTGTTTATAAAATAAAGCAGTTGTCAAATAAATTAAGGAAACTATGTAGGCCTACAGTTTGTGTTTAGCAGCAAAATTATTACAATTTCCTTGCATATTTACAAACTGGTTTATAAATAGAGTAAAATCTCGTTAAGACCCCATTTGTTGTGACCGTTGCGTTTTTACAACCCTTTTTTGAGTAACCGTAAAAAATTCAATTAAAATAATTAAGGAAAATCTGCTGAAAAAGAATTTGTTTCAGTTGTTGCTTACCTGTGTTGCATTTTACTTGGCGAGTGGTATGCTGTAAGAAATGCACTGCTAAAAATAGATAACACTTCTGACTGTCGGGCCAGCCAATATCCATTCAATTCCCCCCACCCACTCGCCACTCACAAACCAGATTGTGCTTGTGTGCACGCGCATCAACTGCAGTGCCTTATCTACTGTAGAGAGCTGAAAAGGCAAGGCAGAATGACAGCGTGGGGGTTGGAGTGGGGGGAAATAGACCTCTGCTTGTTGCCAACCTCAGCCACATTCCTGAGCCTTGCCTTCTCAGCTCCGGACAGTAGTGTACATCGCAGGTGCAGCCACACCGCCCCCACCATAACTGTCTGACAGTCGCATCATGTGCAACTAGGATCCTATCTGGCTGCAAAGCAGAGCCTCCTACTCTCTCTTAGCCATCGTATTTGTTTTGGTGTCTAGCGATGGCTAGTCCTTGAAGTAAAAAAATGGGGGGTGATGAAGCTACACTTTTTTCCCTTATTACATCACTGAAAAAAAAAAGTACCAGCATGACACTGTCCGTAAAAGAAGCAAAAAAGCTAGCTTCACATCAGGTTGTGCCCATTAAATTTGAGCTTGGACAGTACCTACTTCTATTTGACCTTGACAACTTCTGCTGTGTTATGGATCACTCAGCACATGAGGCATTTGGTTGTGTACAGGGTCTGACTGGGTACTTTCAAAGGGTGCAAACCTTGGCTACCCAAATGGCGCATTCATCCACCCCCTCTAATAAAGTGGGGGTCTGCGGCCTTCTCCCGGGAAAATTTGGTTTTCTGGATGCAAAATGGTGCTATTTTAGCAGTGTTACAAGTAAGTGACAAAATAATTACATATGTACTTTTGAGAATATAAGTACTGTAGAGGAAATGTTATGGTTTCCTCAGAAATTGGGTGGAGGGAGAATATATCCCGATATCCCCCTCTCCCTTGGCTAGGCCCTGTCCACCATCACATAGCTGGCCTTTATTGCGTACGTCATTTTAAATTCCCTACACATGACACGAATCAATTCACTTACTTAAAAAAAAAAACATATATAATTATATATATACATGCAGATGTGTTCGATAATGTTAATTATTCATATGAACTAAAATAACTGATTTTACTGTTTTGACTTCCTCCACATAACACAAATAAGCATATTTGAATTTTAAGGCGTGCTTATTGAATTCGTGGGGTAGTAAAGCGCTATTTCTCTAGACTGACATACACACACAAATATATTTTACATTTAAGATTACTTCTGCTTTCCTCTCAAGTTTGCTGTTAGAATGACGCTACAGCTATGTCACATACAAAACAATAATAATGCTAGCGCTCGGTTGGTCAGGGCGCGCATGCGCAGTTTGGTGTGCTAGACAGAGAGAGTCTGTACAATGAAGCGCATCCCTCTGTTAAAAGTGCTCCAAAACCGAGGTCAGTCTTTCTGTAAAGCTCTAAACCCCAGGTGCCAACAAACCAGTCATAGTATTCATAAATGCTCTCAGTTTCTTAATGCTTCTCCCCTAGATCGACAATCCATAACTGAGGGTGCAGCTGCTAGTCTAGTTTTGTCCCTCATCCTGGAACCTGGCAGGTGGTCGTGAAAGTATAAAGGCTTACAAAGGCACATCATCACTGAAACTAAAAAAGGGAGGGGAGAAGCTTGGATTTACTTTGCCACTGGCCTTAATTCTAATAAAATGGCCCTGCTAAAAAAGCAATTTCTCATATGAAACTTTTGAAATGGTTGAATGATATAAATCTTGAGGAGACAGTAATCAGATGGTACATCAGTAGAGAGCAAGAGGGGTTGTGGTGCGAGTTGTAGAGCTGCAAGCCACAGCTGACAAACTGACAAAACTCGATTAACTAAGCGGATATTGTGTTGAGGTCAAATGCCCGTCGTACTGGAGTCCAGATTGGGATGGATGTTGTCAGGTGAGTGTCCGAATGCACAAAAATAATTTTCCTCTTATACATGAGTAAGTACGCTACTGCAATTAACAATCCTTCTGGGTCACTGTACAGAATTTAACACGATGGATTTTTAAAATTTCATTTTATGCATATACGTAAACTGAATCATAAAATTTGTAATTTACAGCTTTATTCTTACATAAATTGTCACATTTAAGAGCAATACAATTCTAATCATGTTCTACAGAGTTAAATGGGAGTAAAAAACTACCAAATATAAGGCACAGAAATATTAAAACAATCCACTTACGTAAGAGTGTGTGGTAGATAAATACGCTGAAAACATTAATTGATTTCTACCCTTTTTTCGAAGCCAATATGAATAAAATATTCAATGAAAATCCTAGATATTGGTATTTGCCAATTATACGAGTAAATACTTATCCAGAATTACTAATTTGTTACATGTGATCTCTTGCGCCGCAGTTAAATGCATGAGGTTCCGGCGTCAGAGATTGTGCCTCAGAAGTTCCTAACACTGGAGACAATTTTGTTTAAAACGTTGGCTAAAACTGTTGTCTAGGATTGCTATTGTTTAATTTTCGCAAATTGGCTTCAAGAAACCTACAGTTATAGATTAATGCTTTTAGCATTGAATTATGTACCACGCCCTCTTAAGACCATGAATTGCTACGTATCAGACAGATGTCTAAATTACTGTATGCACATGACCAAGGACTAGTTTCCATGTTTGTAGGAATGGAAGAATCCCTGGATGTTACTCTCAGAAGGTTCTTGGAGGGCGAAGAACCACCACATATAACTGCACTTCAGCCTGATTCTGACTTCTGTGAATCTCATTTAAGGCTACACATTCAAGGGATGCCACTGGTAAGTACGAAGTGCGTCTTCCTTTCATTCCTCAAGCACAACCTATTGGAGAGTGGATTTTCTCAGCAGGGCCAGTTGTAAATGTGCTGGGGCTTCAGTGGAATCCAGAAAGAGATGTCTTTTCACATCATATGAGTATCTCCAGTAACAGTACACTAACCAAACGTTGCAGGTTGCCTGCATATATGACCCCATGGGTTGGTTGTCTCTGGTGATTGTGTGGGCCAAGATTCTTCTTCAGTGGTTATGGACTCAAGGTTATGGGTGGGATGATCCTGTGCCCTTGCCAGCCAAGGAGAGGTGGATCCAGTTTGTCGATGGTTTATCTCTACTAGAAACCTTCACTCTTCCCCTCTTAATTTGTCCCAGGGTTGTGGGTGTCGAGTTGCACGGATTTTCAGATGCTTCCGAGCGAACGTATGCTGCTGTTGTGTATTTGAGGAGTTGTAATGCTCAGGGAAATATTACAGTTCATCTTATATTAGGCAAATCACGAGTGGCTCCCCTGAAGCAAATATCTTTTCCTCGCCTCGAGTTGCGTGGTGCCCATCTGTTGAGTAAGTTCATTCATTATTGTCGTGCATTTCTAGACAAACAGTTGAATGTTACTTCCACACATGCCTGGACTGACTGTACTGTTGCCTCGGCCTGGATTAAGACTCTGCTAAAAACATATGTGGCAAATAGGGTTGCTCAGATTCAGTCAAGGAAACATGTTTCTTCACAGGACAACCCTGCTGACTGTGCCTCTCATGGTATATTTCCTCATGAATTCCTGTCTCATGATCTATGATTGCATGGTCCTAGATGGTTGTTAAATTCTCCGGAACAGTGGCCAGTCCCATTGGTGAATAAGGATGGGGAGGAAGTTCCAGAGTTTAAGTCATCTACCTTAGCACTGATGAGCACAAGACGTATTCCTGAAGAGCTTCCGTTGCTATGGAATGTGTCATCGTGGGTCAAATGTATCCGTGTTCTAGCATATGTAATGTGATTTATCAATCACACTCGGAAGCAGCTACGTACCCAAGGACCTTTATCATCATCAGAACTGAAGCTCGCCACAGTGATGGTGTGTAAATGTATCTAGTGTGTAAGCTTTTATAAAGATTTGACTTTGTTGGAGAAAGAGAACCGTTGCTCCACACGGTTACAAAGGTTGACCCCATGTATCTATCAACAAAGTGTACTCAGTGTCGGTGGGCGTCTCTCTAATTCAAAAATTCAGTTTGCTGCTAAACATCCTATCTTGTTGCTTAAAGGGCACCCTGATGTAGAAGCCCTTGTTGACCACTTATCATGTGAAGTACTTGCACACTCCTGCCCAACTGTTACAGTCGCTGCTCTGCCAACAATTTTGGATCCTTTCTGCACGCTCAGTAATACGCTCACGAGTCTTCAAGTGTGTGAGATGTATTAGGTGTCGCCCTACCAATGTCCCTCTTCTCAGGGGTGAATTGCCTGTAGATTGGGTCACTCCCTCTGGGGTATTCTAACGAACTGGAGTTGACTACGCTGGACCCATCCTTATACGCCTCAATCAGTTGCGCCGTTGTATAACACAGAAGGCATACCTTTCAGTATTCATATGCTTCACCACCAAGGCTGTTCATATTGAAGTTGTGACCGATCTGACAGCCGACAGTTTCATCTCTGCTCTCACGAGGTTTGTTTCAAGAAGAGGTTTGTGCACCAGCATTTACTCTTACCATGGCACTAACTTTTTTGGTACCTCCAAGCAGCTTTCCCATTCCTTCAATCAACTTCTAAAATCTCCACTCATGAAAAACTTTGCCTTGATCCATTCAATCTCTTTTCATTTCAATCCTCCTGCAAGTCCTCACCAGGGAGGTTTGTGGGAGGCTGCTGTAAAGTCGGCAAAGTACCACCTCAAGCGAGTCATCGGTGACCAAGTTTTAACCCTTGAAGAGCTCATGACACTATGCACAAAGGTTGAGACAATCTTAAATTCCAGGCCTTTGACACCACTTTCTTCAGACCCATGCGACACTGTTGCCTTGACACCTGGCCATTTCCTGATTGGGCGACCTCTTGTCTCGTTGCCTGAGTCGCCTGAAGATGATGACAGTATGTTTCTGTCCCAAAGATGGAAGATGGTGTGCATGATTGCAAAAGAATTTTGGAATCGCTGGTATAGAGAATATTTGCACCAGCTGCAACCACATTGGAAATAGCAAGTCCAGTAACCCGGACTCAGTGTGGGAGACTTGGTTCTTGTTGTTGAGGAGCATGTACCACCTCTAGGTTGGTGCCTAGCAAGAGTCACCAGAGTACATCTTGGAGGGGATGGTGTCATCTGAGTGGCTGAAGTGCGCACCCATAAGGGATAGTTGCGTCGACCTGTACGTAAGCTATGCCGTCTGCCTACTCAATAACAACTCATAGTGTTTCCTTATTTTCGGGAAACGTGTTATTTGTGTGTACATAGTTTTTCTAGTTTGTGTTATTCTCATGGAGACCTCTGCTGCTCTCTATGGGTGATATGTTAAGTACTGTTGTGGATGATTGGTGCGGCTGTGTGTGGACCCTTGTGCGGAAGGACACTTGTGGACCTTGTGATGCTAGCACGGAAGGATACCGCTCAAGTTGCAAGTAGTTCCAGCAGCAACATTGGACAGTCAGTCAGTCTCAAGATGGCGTCGCGGTAAGTGAAGTGTGCTCGGTGTCCCTCTCGCTAGTCGGCTAGTAATCTTTGTGTAATGTCGCAATAGAAGACATGACATCAGCAACACAGGATGCTTTGAAAAAAAGAGAGGAGCGATGAAGAGTCCAGTAAAGTTGAAAAAAAATCTGAAATTACAAGAAACCTTAAAATTTACATCACTATTCCAAGACTCAACAAAAAGCAGATGTACAGAGTGTATTTGATAGACATATCAGACCCCGAAGCATACTTCAGAATATCAGTATTTTATGCCTTTCCTGATAACTTGAGTAAAGAACTTGAAGAACAATTTTCCGAGAATAATAGCATTCTAGGAAATTTAAAAGGGCTGATTTCTAAATTCAGTGAACAGTTGAACTGTTCAAAAATATTAGACGTTGCCAAGTGCTACATATGTGATTTGCCGGGAAGTTTGGTTGAGCTTAAAGGTGAGTTGTAGGCATTGCCATGGCACCTTTTGTGGCTGAAAAAATTAGAAGTACGTCCATATACAGCAGTAGACACATTAATGTCAACAAACATTGAATTTTACCCCGACGTCAAGAATCTTTTGACCATCTTTACCACTGTCCCTGTGACTACTGCAATGTCAGAACTTTCATTTTCGACACTTAAGAGGATTAAAACCTTTCTTAGATCAACTATGATAGAAGGTAGACTGAATGGTTTGGTGTTGCTAAACATCCACCGTGAAACTATCAAACCTGGAGATGTCATTGAAAAAATTGCGAGAAGGCAACTAAAAGGGCAAAGCTGTCATACCTGTAGATTAGTAATGCATATACTGGATGGCCCAAAAGTCCTGGATCGTGGGAAGGACAATTTACATTAAATGTGTGTAGTAAATAATATAATATGCTGAATGTGTTTGCCTGAAACATCAGAACACAGCTGCAGGCGATCATACATGTTCCACAGAATGTTTATCAACATGGGCATAATAGCACAGCGTTCGGAAGCAATGCAACTTGAGTATAACTGCAAAACAACTGCCTATGATGCGGGACTTTTGGGCCACGCTGCATAGGTGAAGCTATGGGGTGGTCCGGGTATGCACAGGACCACCTATTAGGTCTTGACAGGTGTCAACACAAATCTTATCACTAACCCCTTAGACGTGGTGGAGAATTCCTCAAACCTTCTTTTCACAAACACGTGACCGATGGGAACACTAAAGTATGTACAGGTAATCCTCGCAAACTTGCATACATAGAAGCACGCACAGATAAAAGAAGGGATGAAAATATCCAAAGCATAAAACTGTAGACTGTTTTCTTCAGTTCATGGAATTTGCGCATGCGCACTACAGCACCAAGCTGGTTGGCTTGATGCTGTATGCACATAACCATATAATGAACAGTGAAGTCTTAAATTTCAATTCTTCAGTTTGAAAATATTGTCTATATCGGATCAGCAAGTGATTACATGCTTCTTCAAAATGTCTGAAGAAAATCGAGAGTAGTGGTGATGACGGACAAGATACTGATAGTGACTGTATTAAAAGGAAAACTGCTAAACCTTAGTCCTTATCTACTTTTACAGGGGTGTAAAATCTTTCATTGACATGTGAAAAAAAATATCAAGTTAAGTCTATTTTAGGGTAATCAGTGATGCTGTATTAAAAATGAAACTGCTTACATCCTTAAGAGGAGTCCTCGACTGGCGCATGAACAGGCCTGCAGTGTGTCAGGCGTATTATTTTTTATTCAATATCACCTAACTTATTCATATTATGTTTATCTGCAAAAAGAGCACACACTTGAAATAATGCTTCTATGTTTTAAAAAATTCAGCACGCTTGTTAGAAACATGATTTTTGAGCCTCTCAAAATGGCTAAAAATGTTTTTTTTCGACTGCTGTAACTCTGAAAATATTACCTGAATTCGTAAAGTGCAAAGCGAGAGACATTGTTCTTTACTTCATACTATTCACAAATAAAATGTTGTGGTCACCGCTTAAAGTCCCTTAGGAAAAAAGACTACAACGAAAACCTTGCACGCCAGTTTGGTGAACTTCGAATAGAGGTGATATGCTTCTCGTCAAGCATGGGACACTGGCTCTTATCGCTACGCTGTTCCCACACTTCAGAGGTGGAAATTAGACACCGGCAAAGACTCGTCTTAATTAGTGTCAAAATATATTATGTTTGTTATCCTATTCTTTTCTGTAATTTATATGCACGTCATACAACCAAAAAATATTTAGAGTCAATTGCAAACTATTCACGCCTATGTAGTCGTCGTCGTCGTACTTGTTCCACTATTATTTTGTGTGTTTGGTTGACAAAGATAAAGTAAGCATTACACCCGAGAAATAGTGTTATTAGACGTCATTCTATCAACGCTTGTGGCGACACTCCCTCTAGGCACAACGCACATCCTTGGCAGTGTAGGGTGGAGAGATAGTGTGGCGCA
This sequence comes from Medauroidea extradentata, assembly GCA_003012365.1. Lineage (NCBI taxonomy): Eukaryota > Metazoa > Arthropoda > Insecta > Phasmatodea > Phasmatidae > Medauroidea > Medauroidea extradentata. The sequence goes on along the minus strand of PNEQ01133593.1, from coordinate 919 downwards.
TCAAGCAGGGCTGGATTTACCACTGGGCCTGGGCCTATGGTGCAACTTTCACAAGGGCGCACTTTTAGCTAGGAGAACATTTCATCACTATTTTTAAAAGTACCAATGTGGCTACTAGTAAAAAATGTTTCATTGGCTTTACTTTTGGTGTTGTTGACTTACTCTGTCTCTCTTAATTTTATCTGTTCTATGGCCAATCTAGTTAATTATTTTCATATAACTTTGTTATAATTAAGATGAATTATTGTGTTATCTATATATATAAAAATGAAAGGTGACTGATTGACTGACTGACTGACTGACTGACTGACTGACATATCAAACTGCAGCCCAAACCACTGGACCTAGAATCGTGAAATTTTTTGTGGGGGTTCCCTTCAGGTCGTAGGCGAGCACTAAGAAGGGATTTTTTGAAATTCGACCTCTAAGGGGGTGAAAACGGGTGAAATGTGTTTCCGAAGAAACGTCGATAGAGCTCGAACCCGACGGCCTATCATCATGATTTTTACTTTAATAGGACACTCGTAAAAATGCATATTAGCCAATTTAAGGATTTTTCGAAATTCAACTTTTAAGGGGCTGAAAAGACGTTAAATGTGTTTCCAATCAACTATTGATATCTATCGAATCCTTAGGGATAGAGAGTTGATATTCACTTCAAAATATTGCTCACGCAAATACCCAAAAAGTAGTTTTAGGTTTTTTTGAAATTCGACCCCCAGACAGTAAAAAGGGGCAAAATGTGTTTTTAATGAATCGTCTTTATCTTTGAAACACAATTGGCTATCGTCGTGATTTTAACTTTAATTGGTTACTTTTACAAATGTCTATGGCAGGACTCAAAATCGTTTCGAAATTCTTTATTTAATGGGGTGAAAATACGTGAAATGTGTTTTCGATTATCCTTCCATATCTATCG
>PNEQ01133586.1:28418-95848 GCA_003012365.1 Medauroidea extradentata | reverse complement strand
GCTCTATTGTCGCCAGACCGGCGGGCAATTATCACTCTTAAAAACTAAAATCATTATACATAAAATTATCTTAATGTTACTAGCATATTCGAGTCTGTGACATTCCACAGGTTAAAACGATACCAGACACGATACCTCTGTGATAATATTAGTAATATTCATATTTTCTAGTGTTTTTATACTGGCCTATCATAGGATCTCACAGACCCTTCACAATCAATACTGAAGTTAAAATGGATGACAATATGTTACATATAACAATAAAGGCCCCTTCATTACAATTAATCATCACAATTAACCTAAACCACATTAATTAATATATATATATATATATATATATATATATATATATATATATATATATATATATAAGTATCAATAAAATAGGACCGTCACAAAATCAACTAACTTTAATTTTGTTGCAAGATTGGTTATTTTTAATGTAACGCATTCTTGCTTCAGCGAAGTTTTAATTTTTCGTCCTTTTGTAATTATTGTTCAGATCGTTGAGAAGTACCGTGAGAAAATGTAGTTATTCCACCACTGCATTTGTGAAACCTAAAAAAGCACAAAAAGCCAGGTGGAATTTGAGTAGAAATAAGATTTCGTAAACAGTCAAGAGAAGTGCATCTAACATTGATATTTCTGACCATCTTAACAGCAAGGATATATGACGAAGATGTTTACCTAAAAAAGAAACGCCAGTACACTTTTATAAAGAGTTCATTCCAAATACGTGCAGCTAAAATAAGTTAGCAATTATTAATCAATTATACTTTTATTTATGTGATATGTCAGGTGTAACTGAACAGCAAATGAGCTTGGTAGGACACGAAATATGATGGGATGAAATAAGAAGGAAGTGGCCAGGGTTGTTTTATGAAACAATCCTAGAATTCTCATCGAGTGATTTCGGAAATTCTTGGAAAACGAAAGCCATGATTTCAAGCCCGGGACCTGTTTAGCTTGATGCCAGCGTTTCACCACTGCTCGCTCGGTGAGTAATAAAAGTAATAAACCATCCTTTGGAAACTTAATCCCGAAACTGCTGAAATAAGACGTGAACACGAGAGAGTCACCCTTTTTCCCGTAGCTTCGGGACAAAGCTAAATATTTACGAACAAAGAAATGGACGTACGATATAGCACTTAAAGCTTAAACTCCCGCAAAAATTGTATGCTGTTAAATTTGTACAGCAACCAAAATATTAACTTCCAATATTTCTGGCTATATTGGTTTACAAAATTGTAAGATGAAGTTGAGAAATTAATATTACAGTGAACTGAATGAATGTATGGATAAATGCCAGTTTGGCATCATTGGCGATTTTTAAAGGTAAGGGAGACTAACACACTATCAGTCTTCCAACGTCATTGTCGGTTAAACTGGGGAAACCCTATGTTTGGTGGTCGTGTGGAGCTTCTCGTTGTCGAAGGAGGCTTGTTCACTAGTGCGCGCTGGGCGCTCTAGGTATCCTTGACTAGATGTGGTCCAACATGGGTAGACTTCGCCAACCGCCAGCAAACACTCCACTGCTAGGATCAGAGGTACAACAATGAGTAACCATGATGCATCAAGAGATCATCGACAATCTCGTACAGTACATTAAATGACGGCACGCATCATATCTGTGACTTAATGCAAGAACACATACCATATGTGTGCTAATCCAAACATTCTGTGCATGATTAAAACAATTACGATATATTGCCATTGGTTGTTATTGAATTACGCCTCAGATATATCGTCGCCTGAGATGAATCACTTCTCGCTGATGCCTTTCACATGGATGTTTGTCTTGGTGGAATTGTTATTAAAGGTCCATTTAATCTTTGGATTCCTTTCTTATTCGGCTTTGTTCGTCTTTCGTATAGAACCCCTACGTCTCGACGGTGGTTTTGCATGTTTTATATCTCTCTGAAAGACTGTTGCGCAATAACACTTGAAAATATGTCTCAACCTTAATTTTTTCACTCCGGTGTATGCAGACATGCAGTTACTGAATTGTGTTGACTCAGATTGGTTGTGGTGGGTTGGGTGTTTGTTTTTATTTTCTGCTGTAAATTTGTTTCTCTTTTAATCAATGGGATCCACATATTTTTTAATTCAATGCTCTGTTGACTGAAAATATTACTATTTTCAATACATGCTGCGCGACCAATCAGGAGACAGCTCGTCTCCCATTGGCTGAGCACGATAAGGGGCTTTACCCTATATAAACCCATGGTTTTTCCAGTATCCTCATCAGTCGTACTCGTGTTCTTGAACCGTGTGTGTCTACCTGATGACGGGAACAGATTCCAGTTCCCGAAACGTCGTTCATACTGACTGTTTGGAAAACTACTGTGTTTTATTTCGTCTCATCGTTTGTGTTGTTTGTTGTTTTTTCTGTTTGTGTCCGACACCTTTGTGTTTTGTTTAGTCTCATCGTTGTGTCGTTTGCTGTAATTCTGTTTGTGTTTTTTGTGTCGCATGTCAGCTTAGGTTTTTATATTTTTGTTATTTCTTTTATTTTCTGTTTGTTCCTTGTTTTATCTGACCATATTCCAGTTTTGGAATTTCATGTTTTGTATGTATCCTGATGACTAAAGCATACTCTGCTTTTTATGTTTTCTTGTCTTATTTTTACTTTTGGTTTTCTTGTGACAGTCATTTATTTCGCAATGGAGTATGTCCATACAAACAAATCCAGTCAAATTTACTACAAGTTACACTTCAGTACTGGAGAGATACTTACGCTACCATTTCGTAGAAGAACAATTGTAAATAAATACAACTGCTCTGGTTTTTTACTAGTCTACTTTGTAGGTAATACCAAGATAGCACTTGTACAATCATGAACACATTTTTCGTGTATGGTTAAACATTTTATCCTTGGAAAAAAATCCTCCCAAAAATTCTAAATGCGCAACTTGCGCAATGATCCCTCTTGTGGGCACCCCTGATTGGAACGACAGAGCTGACAGGTTGGCAACAAGCTTTAATGATTTAGAAGAATATCATGGACGTTGTCGCCTAAGAAAACCAAGGAATCAGATCAATGTTTTAAGCTAGGATTTGCAGTAGACAGACAATGTGCATAAAACTACAGAAAAATTCCACGAGGAATTATATCACATACCACAAAAAGGCATGTAAATAAATACAATATCATAACGTAAAACCGAAATAAAAAAATCAGTCAAGTAAGACTCTCCCGAACTGCGTGTCACACAGCAACAGCAGTTAGTGTATCATGATTATGCTACAGTGCTTGTTTGTGTCGGCTTATAAGTGGCACTGAATATGCAATGTCCACTATCTAGATACAATATAAATTTAAAAACAAACGTCCGATGCAAGACTTGGTAAACCAAACAAAATAATAGCCCTCCAGTTGCCAACCATTACAAAAATAATTAATTCTAAACTTTAAAAAAGTTACTACATTTTGTATTCTTAATTTAGTACTAAAACAAAAGTAACTACATATTGTAGCGTTATTTAAGAACTCAAACGAAATGAGCCAACAAATATTATTTTTACTGAGAAAATTTGACAGGCATTTCATATGGTGCTTAAATCAAATTTATACCACATAATTTGGCTCGTTTTGTGAAAAATACACGTAAGTAATATACTCGTCTTTATTTTTATGTGAGTTGCTTTGTTGGGCTTCACTTCCGTTTTTGATGCTTCCAAGGTGATTGTTAAACGTGTAACTATTTAGTTCTGCTGTGTTGTTTATGTAATATTGATACGGTATGCTTTATAACTGTTGGAACAAATTAGTTGCGTGAGATTAGCTAATTGGAGTAACATGAACGAATAAGAACATTTTGTATTTTCTACCGACAATACCTACTTGATTATCCTTTAGTTAGTAACGGTCAGTAAAATAAAAGTGAAAGGAAGCATATTAGTGAATAAGCCAGCTTCGAAACAAGTGTTGTACGGGAATAACAATAAAACATGTTTTGGCTGAAAATACTCTGTGGTTATTACTGAAAAAAAGCATCCGTAAATGGTAAATACTGCTGTTGGCAAGAATTTTTATGATATTTTAAAGAAACTTTTAGCGTTAACAACCAAAACAACTCGAAGTTGTAATGTTTTGTCTTTTTTTTACATGACCATTCTCGTAGTTGAGTAATTTTAACTATGGCTGTGTCACATTGCATGTACTTTGGAAGGGAAACACATTTTAGTCGCTTCCTTTAACCCGCAGGCAATTTTTTTCCCCTAAACCCTTGCTGTGTGTTAGCCCCCAGACTTTTTTTTCCCCCGCGGAAGCTTTGTGCTTCACGATCCTCATTTTTTTAAACCGCCATTTACTTTCCGCCGTGCGGTTTTCATTTGTTTGCCGGAACTCCGTAGAGGCGCATAAAGCGCTTCTTCCAATATTTAAAATGTGGCGCGGAGATATGGATGTAATTTGCTGTGGGAGCGTTGGTAGCAGCGGCCGGCGAGGCTGGAGCGAGTCTCGCGGCCCGCAGTCAACAGTGTAAATGAAGCTGGCCGCACAAAGCGAAAAGAAAAATACGTGTACATTTTCCATGGCGGTGTGTGTGGGGGGTGTGCTCCGGCTCTGTAATCACCGTTTACAGTGAGCAAAGTTGGCAGTGCTGTAAGCTGTGGCGGAAGATAGGAGCAGTACTGTGTGTGAGTGTAGGTTCACAGTTGGCGTGTTTACAGTCGGCCAATCATAAAATGTCGCCTCTCTAAGGCCCGAATTCTGTCTAAGTCCCACTTCGGGTATATTCGGCAGCGACAAGCTTCGCTCAGCGAAATTGCAACATGTTCTAACGCCCCTCGCGAGCCATGCGACGTCCGTTGGTTCAAATCTTGGTCCAGTATTAAAACAATATATATATATATATATATATATTTCGTATATCACTGAAGGTATTATTATTTAAAGCATAAATTAAAAAATAAACATTAAATTCTTTAAATTAGGTAAAAAAGAAGACAGACGTGTCACACTAATCATGACACGTTCTTGTCAACAGACGTGACTAAAATGTTATTTAGGGTTCACGTCCCAAATACAAATAATTTACACATTAAGAGACGCGACTAAATAGAGATTGTTTCTTCCAAAGGAAGTAAATTAAAAGAAGGTATCGTTAATTAAATTAACGAGAAGCATAATTTCTTATGTGTATGCTCGTTTTACGCCTCCAGTTCCACATTTAGTGCAGTGTTTTGTTTTACATAGGGACACTGCAAAAATAAATACTTTATGATTTGCACGGAAACAGTTTGCACTTGCACAAACGTTAGACAATTCAATAACATCGCTTGAAAAAATTATAATCGTTGTTATTAGTAGGTTTTTGCAGCTGAATATGTAATAAACATGGCTTCAATATAAAAGTGTATTGATCAGGAATCCTTATTTAATAGTGAAATAAATATTTACTGCAATGCTGAAAAATGTATTATAAACAATATGATGTATGTGAGCTTTTTAAAAATAATTATAACATGAGGAACGTGTCCTTAAAACAATAATTATCTTTAGAGTCGACTACTAATGTTTAACAATATTGTTTTATTAATGCATGTTACGTCACTTACGTAAGTTTAACTGAATACAAATGACAACACGCAATACAACGTATAGGCACACGGTAAAGTACTTGTCTAACTGACACAAAGTAAATTTGTCTGAGACTCCACAACACCCGTTTTATTTATAAATGCTAGGCGATTACAAATCCGATAATTTTCTGAGTCCTGCGTAAGATGTTAATGATGTAAATGATGTTCCCAGCTACTACCAATAATTAATGAACTCGAGCAAAAGTGATATGTCTTTGTCGAGGTTGACGTGCTCTATATTGAAAAAAATTGTGAATTGTTATTAAGATGCAAATTCCATACAGATTTAAAAAATACTGAGTTTCTAACAAATCGCCATGCCGTAAACATTTCCTCGATTATTTTGTCTGTGTTATATCTTGTGAAATTATTAAAGACATATTAAACTTTGAAACGTAATTATCTTGATATTACGTAATTGTTTTAGAATTATGGCGTGCAATTGGAAAATACCATTCTTTGAATATTAATAATATTCAGATCTCTAACGTAAGTATGTGGTAGCGTAATGGTAACACATTTTTTGTGTGTTCGAATCCCGATTCACACAGTTTTTATCCCCTCCTACTTTCATCATACTTTTTTGGAACTAAGCTGTGATATTTATGATTTTTAATTCTAAAACACTAATTTAGTCACACAAATAATGAACATCAAAATTTTACAGGCAATTCCATTGTGTTCGTGGAAAATCAATTTCTAGAAAAATTACGTGCTCATAAACATAGAAATATTTGTGATGCCAGATCAGTTGCTAATTGTTGTATACTTTTTTAAATATATCCACTTGGTAAAAATACAGTGAGCAATAAATCACTGGAAGACAGATGCGTAACTAACATAATTAGTAGTATGGATATTTAATTAACGGTAAAATGTTTTTCCACATATCTCCAAGAATAATAATACACGTATAAATTTAGGATGGTGTTAATTTTAATGTTTGAATAGTCTTTTCAGGCTTGTGAACGCAGGCTGAAGTGATTCTGCATTTTTATGTTTTGTTCTAGCAACCATTGTGATATTATTTGTGTGATAAACAACGTAACCAGCAATACATTTTAGTACAAATAAATTGGTTTACTCGACGAAGATTTGACTCTGCTATCTGCCAGTGATTCTCTGGGAATTCATTAAATTGTTGCAATTTATAATAACTTCTCGTTGCCGAAGTTACCCCGAGTGGACTTAGACAGAATTGTGGCCCGTAGAGGTGTGATATTTTATGACTGGCTGAATACTGAACCAATCATAAAATGTCTCATCATATCATGTTATAATTCTAAATACTTTTGGGTATTTTGTCAGTGGGAAATTTAAATTCACAACGTCTACATACTGACACAGAACATTGTCATATTAATAATTAAAACTCAGTTGGAACTGTTCCGTTACGCTCGTAGGCTCTTTTTTCGACCCGATGTTTACCGGAACATTACATCGTGCTTTTTCGGCCGACTTCTTAGTCGAACACCGCGCATTGCACACTTCTATCATAAGATTGTGGTCATGGCACACAATACACTGTCAACGCGTGAGCGTGTGGTGGCTCTTGTAGAAGGAGACTTTCTGCAAGCCAGGCAGGTGCTAGGTATGGTGTTTCGGCTCGTACTGCACAGAGATGATACTGGCTAGTATCAAGAGACGGGTCAAATTGTTCGACGTCTGGGCACTGGACTCGAGAGGAGGACAATACACTAATTAATTGTTCACGAAGGAATTCGTTCGTGAATGCCGTTCAGCTGAAACAGACGACCGATTTTCCCAGTTGTACGGAAACTATTCGGAAGATATTAACAGCAGTTGGACTGAAATCCCACAGAGCTGCTGTGAAGAAACTACTATCCGAGGATCACAAAATCTACCGACTTGTATATTTGCTGAGTTAAATGTCGGTCGTGACTGGAGTAATGTGGTTTTCTCCGACGAGTCGACGTTCAGTTCAGCTAATAATGGCCCGGTATTAGTTTACAGACCTCAAGGAATGCAGCATGATCAAAATTATATTTCCCATTGTCGCCGCACTGGACGAGTTTCTGTGTCATGCTGGGGTTGGATATCATCACACGGGGCTTGTGTTCTTCGTCGGATAACAGAAAGGCTAAAAAGTTACCAGTACATCCATATAATGCGCAATGTCATGGTACCAAGTATCGCGATACAGTAACCAGAAGGGGTTATCCAGTTCCAGCATGATTTATCACCGGTACACACAAGCCATAGAGTTCAGGAATGGTTTTCGAGACGTACAGACATAAATTGTCTTACATGGCCACCTCGATCACCAGACCTAAATCCCATTGAAAATATATGGGCAGAAATGAAACGCATAACGACACCTAACTGGCCACGTCCCCCTCAAAACACGCGATATTCACTTTGGGAGGTGATACCTGACGCTTGGGAGTAACTTGCTACGAGCGAAGGCTACTTTTGTCGTCCTGTTGATTCTGTACCGAAAGAATAGCGTATGTCATCCAGGGAAGTTGTGGATGTACCCACTGTTAGATACGCTAAAGGGAAAATATTTTCCTTTCAGGAAAAATTTTGTTTTCATCACGAGATTATTAGAATTTACACTTTTTTTTTCCCAAAACCCTGTTGTTTCTTATGAAACAGAATTTCTGTAAATTAATATTAAAATATTTCTTGTCATTAAATTCCATTCCCATGGGATATTAGTAGGGAGTTGAATCGTATTTTATGTGTTTTTAAATTTCTATTAGCTATTTTAAAATTAACATTTATTGTATTTAAAAAAATTTGATATTGTATTATAAAATATTTTGGAATTGACAAATTAAATTGGAACCCTAATACATAAAATGTATTACCTCAAGTATGTTGTATAAAAATACAATATTTTTTTCCAAAGCTGTATATAATTATAATTTTGTAATACATCATTACAGCTACGCTATGGAGATACGCCATTGCAGCAAATGGTGTGTCACAGAACACCGGGAAATTCAAACAGAATCACACAGACAGAACCAACCAAAGATGGTTTTCGTCTATTATATATGTTCTTTTTCGTTTTCTATTGGACGACAACTTCTCTTGGTTGGTTTCTCGGTGCCTGCGCTTTCGTTCGTGTCGAATTATTTTTGTTCATGTTGTTTTGTTGTTATTTATAACTTAATTCCTTTCGTGAAATTATATACGTTTCCCTTTGTTTTCGAGTTGACGAAAACAATCTTTGGCTTGTTCTGTGTATCTGTGATTCTGTTTGCATTTTCTGGTTTTCTGTGATACGCCATTTGTTGAATTGTTCTTCAATAATCAAAAATACTTCACAAATAATGGACATTTATAGTAATTTGCTTGTTTCCTTTAAACATATTATATAACTCCAAAAAAGTCCTACACGCACAAATATTATTAGTAGGTAGTAAAGATAATATTAAAAATAATAATTGTTAAAACTTTAGTAGTCGACTCTAAAGATAATAATTATTTTAAGGACATGTTCTTCGTGTTAATAATTATTCAAAAGCAGCTCACTTACATCATCCTGTTTTTGGGAAATATTTTTCAGCATTTCAGTAAATATTTACTTCACGATTAAATGAGGATTCTTGAGCAATACACGTTTATATTGAACCATGTTTATTACATATTCAGCTGCAAAAAACTACTAATAATAATATTAACGATTATTTTTTTTCAAGCGATGCTATTGAATTGTCTAAAGTTTGTGCAAGTGCAAACTGTTTCCGTGCAAACAATAAATTATTTATTTTTGCAGTGTCCCTAAGTAAAACCAAACTCTAAACTTAATGTGAAACTAGAGACGTAAAACGAGACTAAATAATTATAAATTTTGCTTCTCGTTAGTTTAAATAATGATAATTTCATTTCATTTACTTCCCTAGGAAGAAGCAATCTCTATTTAGGAGTATTTGTAGTTGGGACTTTTTAACACGTCTGTTGACAAGAACGTGGCATGCTTAGTGTGATATGTCTGTCTTTTGTACGTAATTTAAAGTATTTAATGCTTATTTTTTAATTTATGTGATTAATAATATTACTTTCAATGACATACAAAATACATATTTTTTAAAAATTTTTTTCTGGACCAAAATTTGAACCTACGGACGTTACATGGCTCGCGAGGAGCGTTAGAACTTTTTACGATTTCGATGAGCGAAGCTTGTCGCTGCCGAATATACCCGAAGTGGGACTTAGACAGAATTCTGGCCTGTAGAGAGGCGACATTTTATGATTGGCCGACTATACGTACTGTAGGTGAAATTGCCACGTGAAGACATCTCCAGCCGCGCTTAAAACTTATTAAAAATACGACGAAACGCAGTTAAAAAAAAAAAAAAAAAGTTTTTAGATGTTAGAATAGAAAAATAAAAAATAAAAAAAAACCGGAAATACCAGATAATAATTTTTTTTTCCATTGTGAGCGCCAATAGTCAGAGTAACAAATTCCTTAAGGTTACTTCTTGCGCTGTAGTTAGGAGAGGTGAGAGGGTTTACGGCCCTTTAAGGACGAAGTCTTAGGAGCCGATGAGGGTAGAGTGAAGTGAAGGGACAACACAACAGCCGTGCTCGACGTTCGAGCCGGGACTCTAGCCCAGGACCTCTCGTAGTTAAAAGTACGATATTCTGGCTGCTCAAATAACTAATCAGGAATTCTTTACACCGTTACAATGAATTCTCATAAAGTTGGCAAAGTAAATTCTAAGAGATTTTTTTAAAGTGCGTCCAGAAGTTTGTAGGCTTCAGTTAATAAGTTCAGTTCTGATTTTTATTGCTACAAATTATTTCCCTAATTGCAGCAAGGGAATAAATAAGGCGTATAACTGTACCATACGAGACAAGACGTGATTTTTATCGTACTCGTCTTCTCTTTGGATAGTCGTGGTGTCGGAGTGGGTCCTATTTTATAATTTGTTTAGAAATTGGTACGTTAGTTAAGTCACAACTATCATTTCTAAACATATAACTGATATACAAGCAATATAAGCGCGTGTTCAAACAAGTGTCTCAAATTCCACATGATTTATTTACGTGCCGGTTATCCCCCGAGAGTTGGTAAGATTACAATGAAAAATTTTCTCTGCGTCGCTTTTGATAGCATTATCTATTCTGTGGCGCAGAAATATTTCATTGGTATTGATAGCGTGACAAATGTAAGAATTAAATTGAATTTCATAATTTATTTATTAATCTTACTACAGTAGTTGACAGCACGATAAACAACGTCTGTTTGTCTAGAATTCGCAAGTATAATACTACGTTATGAGCATGAGAGTTGACCTTTTAACGTATATTTAGGCTGCTATCAGTCAGACAAATTAAGAATATAAAAAATGTTACACTGATTACGGCTACAATACATGTTAGGCTCCTTTTATGCATTTGATCTGTGTCGTACGACAGTATAGGGCAGAAAATCGTACGTTTTATAAATACCTAGAAAGCAGTTAAACCTTTCATGCACTGACGTACGTCAAGTCTGCCGGTTCGTTCTGTAAACCGTGTCGTATCGTTTTAGACAACGGACCGACAATCGATGTGTTGTACGATTCGGCTATATGCGTGGCGGTAAACGAGCACTTTCAGGCAGCCGGACGAGTTGCGACCGGTTCGGCGCTAGCATTGCAGTGCTTCCAAACCATTTACCTTACAAATGGAAGTCGGAGGATATATAACACGTAAATATGACATACTGAATAATGAATATTTCCATATAAATAGAATTAATTGTGTTGTACAATAGAATGAAAATGAACTAATATAGTGACATTACCTAATGTTATCAATTGTGCACATAAGTAGGTCAACGACCTGATATCAAAAAATCCGTAAATACGATGCAGTTTTGCAGTAAGGGCATACAGTTAGTAATTATTTCACACATTAGACTATACATATTTCTATAAGGTATTTGATTTGTGCTTTCTTTCGTGTTACTAGTTAAATAGTTTAACACAACTTTAATATGTAAAATATGAAAAAAAAAATTTTTTTATTAAAATAGTTGTTTATCTGGTAAAAACCAATTTGAAGACACCAGCCTTTTAGTGTGCTTCAACATCGATAAAAGTAACAAATAATAGGTAACCATGCATGATTTAATGGAGATTTACAAATATAGGTCACCGTTCAGTTATTATTTTTCTTGTTAAATCCCTTCAGTACAGGGTATATCCACGACTCTTTTAAATCTTGCCGTATTGCCAGGCAATCTCTCCTTCCCTGCTGGAGAAGTATTTTGAAAATCGGTCTCTGTAAACATATGCAGCTTTGTTACCTCGTAGCTAGCGGTGATCGATCTGTTTCTCGGACATTGTCTTGCAACCCGACAACTTCTACTGTATCATTAAAAAGTACACCATCTCGCTCACGAACATAGTTGTGCAAATATAAATACAAATATAAGATTAAAAACATGGTGATAGCAATTGCGGTAGACCGCGCCCTTAATGTCGCTGCCTACCTCGGAGTCCTCTGGCGTGTGCAAGGTTGTCACGACTGACTCCTTTGTTCTCGGCGGGACCACGGTCGTAGAAGAACAGGTCTGGACACTCGCCTATCTAACAATGTATTTTGATTGGACCCCCTTGTTGTTTGGCTGTAGTTCGTCAAGTTACCGAGAATGTCGTGCTTTTTGGCGCTGTAAACCGGGCGGTCGGACTCAAACTCTGTCCACTTTTTTTCCATTGTTAAATTTATAAAGTAAATAAAGATTGCTGGAGCCTTTTCTTAAATTTGTGAGCGAAGAAAGTATTTCATAATTTGATATAAAATACGTTGTGGTAAATTGTTTATCTCAGCGGAAAGGAAGTGGGCGGAGTTTAGTCCGACCGCCCTAACATCAGCGCCAATAAAACACAATGTTCTCGGTAACTTGGTGAACTACAGCCAAACAAGGGGGTCGAATATCCAGGCGAGTGTCCAGACCTGTTCTTCTACGGCCGTGGGCGTGGTCATAGGATGTTTTTAAATACCCTGAAAACTATGATCAAATTAGTAAATTTGTATTACATTAATTCATAATTATTTTTTTACATGTTTATTCCTGTAGCAATATTTACAAAGTTGAAAACCGTTTTCGTCCAAAAGCTATATAATTAACAATGAAAGAGCACCACCGGATTTAATTCAACATGAAATCCCTATCCTTGTTATCCACACGCCACGACATTCAGATAGGCAGAGGTTTTCAGAGCTAGCGAGGGATAATACGAGGTGAGTGGAGCAGCGCAGGAATGAAGGAGCGGGGGAAACTGGATCTTCCCGAGAAAACCCGCCGATCAACGGCATCGTCCAACACGAATTTGCTTCAAAGTGAATTCCGTTTCTTCATGCAGCACGCTCAAGGGATATTATGATTATGGAAATATACATGTTTCAGTAAATCAATGATTTTTTTGGGATAGCTGTAACAACCTATCTAGCATACCAACGACTATTTTTGCTACACAATGGGCAGAGACGTGCCGAATTCGCGCTATTTTCTGCCAGCCATACTTCGTATGGTTGTAGACTCGTAAATGTCTCCCATTGGCCGACAACAGCGTGGTTTGATGTGCAGAATGCCTCTGAACAATCCTGTAAAATGGTGACACAAGCAAATAACATCATATAAAGGCTCGTAGCCAATTATAGCATAGTGATAGTGAGAAATTTTGGTCAGCGGAGTCTTCAGCGCTGGTGAGGGATGACGTAAGGTGAGTATGGAGCAGCGAAGGGGAAACAGGAGATCCCCGAGAAAACCCGCCGACCAGCGGCATCGTCCGGCACGATTTCCACATGCGAAAATCCGAGGACCCACCCCACCGAGACTCGAACCCGGATCGCCTTGGTGGGAGGCGAATGGTCTGACCATTCGACCACCGCGGCCCCTCCAATTAAAGTATACATTGCACTTTGCACTCGGGTATAAACATGACATTGAAGTTAATCCTATCACCAAACAATAACGCGAATTTTGCTTTCGTCAATCTCATTTTCGTCTATTTCTGTGTATTTTCCTTAGCTTGTTCTGCTCATTTTTGATTATGTATGGATGTAGCAGTCACTTTGGGGAAAGGATAGTGAACATCATCGACAACTTAACAATGCCTTGTAACTTATTTGAGACCAAAATATCTGCAAATCATCCGCATCTGTAACATTATGCGTTGAACAGAAGGTAAGACGATAAACCGAAGCACTTGTTTTTGACGCCGAGTCCTTTCGTCGAACCCTTTCTGGCAATGATTAAAATTAAATGAGGAAATAGATGAAAGAAGTGAGGAGGTGGGGACAGAGTGCGTACCAGTTCTTCTCCCACAGACGCGAGAGCCGCTAAGAAAATTAATATTTAAAGTGGTAAGCGCGAGTACGAATGCGGAGCACGGCCGAAGGAATAATGTTTGATATATTTTTTTTTTACTCTCGTGCGCACCATGGAGTGTTACATCTGATTAAGTCACAGTGCTTGCGGAAGGAGGCTGTACCAGGTTGTAAGGGGGGGGGGGAGTATGCTGGTGTAGGAGTGTTTGAAGGATGAGCGGGGGAGGTACAGGGGGTAGTCGACTCTAGCCGGTGCGGACGTACAAGGGGGAAAGCTCTCCACGTAATGCGCGGAATTATCACGTTTCTCATTCCACTAAAAGCTGGCGCAAACTCGGGCCGGCGTACATCAAAAAACAAACCGCGCGCGCAGACGTACGTACAAATGCACAAACACTAGCGACGCAAGAACTCGGTGAAAAAAAAAAAAAAAAAATACTTCGCTCGGACGGCTAGAGACGGTAATATGATATTTTACGTGCCTGGAAAGGAAAACAGCAAGGATTTAAGCTGGCCGCTGGCCAAAAATATTAAAATACTTCCCTTATAAATTGTTTGCGATATGGCTGTCGCATTGCGCCCTACACGTAACTTTTGTTCAAAATAATTCACACTGTGAAATATTTTGCTGTAGACTACTGTTAGTGCAATTACAACTTCCCATAGAACTCGCTGTCCTGTAGAATACGCACAAAAACAACACTTCTGGAAGTTTGGCTGGAACACACAAGCCCTTCTAATTTCAGTCTGCATATCAGGCAAAATGTTGTTTGTGTAGTTTTTAGGGCTGATAATAGAACTCTGGGGAACTATGGAGAGGGCAAGTGAGAAACAGGAATTTGTTCTAGTAAAAAGTTTCAAAGAATCCGCTTGTGGCAAAGCAGTGCAAGTGGGCAAAATTTTAAGAAATTGGCACTTAAAATAATAAAATGTTTTTAAGTAAACTATTTACATAGCAGAAATTATGTAAATTACTGAAGGACGATGCCTCCCTCGCAACCCTAGGTAAGGATTTAAATGTTAAATTAAAATCGAAGCTTACAGTATACTCAGAACATGTCAGACCTACATGTATGCCGTCACCGACATTCATAACCTCGCTGCGACCCCCATTGCTGCAGAATATTTCAAACAGTCTTTTTAAAACCCTGAAAAGTGTGAGCAATTGGGCATTTTCATTTACAAAAAATACTCGAAAACACACAATTTTTTTTCCTACTGATTTATTCCGTAGCAATATTCTCCTTTCCTTAATCGTTTCCGTCAGAAAATGTTACAATTAAAGATGGCTGAACCCCACTGAACATAATTTAACATGTTAATCCCTACCTTTACTCTCGCCAAGGCTTCAAGATAGGCAGCAACCTTAATATATAGAAAACTTATTTTAAGTCATGCTTATTAATGTGTCTGTAAATATGCATATACCTATTAAGTACGAGCTCACGTGTGATATGAAACCTTGTTCTAAAAGCGTGCAGAGGTTTGGTGTACGGTCGGAGTCGTCGTTGAGCTAAGATAATGATCTAGGTGTGACGGTGCCAAATTTAAATGTAATTCGCGGTGGCTGAGTGGGCAGTGATTTTTTGGCGCTTATCCCATTCTCAAGAAGTGTCGGGGAAGCGATGGTGACTGCAAGAAGCGATACAGGCAGCAACGCAGCGGTCACCGAGGGGAAGCTGTTTAACGACGAAATTTGTGTGGCGGCTGTGGAGGAGTTAAGAGAGAGCGCGGGCGGTGCATTGTTAAGGCTCAGTTTTATTCCCATATTGGATTATTTTATTTTTCGCTTCTATAAAGTTCTAAGAAGAAAAATGTGAAATTTGCGATTATAGCAGCACAAGTTATATTTACATTGCGCTACTTTTAGGGCGCAGGCTACCGCAATTTTCATCAACTTTTTTTATTTTTTATTTGTACCAGAATGTGTTTTCCTTATTTTAGACACAAAATGTGAATAAATTTGGCTTTTATAAAATTTTTTTTATCTCTCATAGTTTTCGCGTAATGGTTTGTTAAAGTCGTATTTTGCATGTTTCCGTTTTAAGGACGACACTAAAACCAACTGATATATCAAACTCAAAATATCGCAGTGCATAAAGACATCGCAGGCTACAATGTCATGCTCATAAATATAAAGAATAAAAATTATTTGTATTTTTAAAAATGCTGAAACTGAAAATAAAAATTTAAAAAAATGTAATATATATATATATATATATATATATATATATATATATATATATATATATATATATATATATATATATATATGTGTGTGTGTGTATTAAATAAGTGAAGTAAAGGGTAAACGTGAGATCTAACAAAACCCGGAAAATTACAGCATTTTCAGATACGATTTAAGCATGCCAAATTCCGGGAGTCTAGGAAATAGTTCTGCCACACCTACTGTTAAAATTAATGTACAAACTATTTTCAGAGTGCATAATACCTCATAGCTACTATCTGTTTAACATGTTATGTTCACAGTCGCTAAAAATAAATGTTGAAAGTATTTAAAAACTTATTTTTTATTCTTTCAGATACATCAGATCGGGATGTACCTACACGGATTGCCATTATATGTTTATAATTGGAATAACGACAGCGAGCGTGATTGTTTTTCAGACTTGCAAAGTGCTGTGGACTACCCTAAGCAGGGTTGTATTTAAATGGCTCACAAGTGCCAAGAATTTCAAGAAGAACGCATGCTTTGACCATTGTTTAGGAACATTTGATGGGAAGCACGTGCGCATTGTAAAACTATAGCATTCAGGATCCCAGTTGTACTATTATTAGCAATTCTTCTCAGTGGTATTGTTCGCCGTAGCTGATTATAACTACAAATTTATGTACGTTGACGTAGAGGCAATAGGAAATGCGGTAGATTCTATGATTTTTCAGGATTCCTCCTTTGGCATTCTGAAACAAGAATCAGTTACAACAACTTTAGAAGATTTGCCATATGTTTTTGTAGCTGACGAACCATTCGGCATCTCAATAAATGTGATGCGACCATACCCAGGGAACCATTTGACAGAATCACAAAGAATCTTCAACTATCGGTTAAGTATGGCCCGACGTTTTGTCAAGTGTGCGTTTGGAATTCTCACGAACAAGTGGAGAATTTTTCATCGGCCAATGAATGTAAATTACACTAATTGTGTCGCTATAATTACAGCTGCCTGTGCTTTGTGACAGCACCAGTTTTTCGGAAGTGGGAATCGTGTCGGACGATGTCGCTGGTCGGTAGGATTTCTCAGAGAACTCCCGTTTCCCCCGCCCTTTTATTTCGGCAACGCTCCCTCGTAGAGTCTCATTCCATTATCACAATGCAGAGATGATGACAGCCTACAGGCCCAAATCAGAATGCCATCAACCAGTTCGGATTTATCCCCGCACTAGGGTGCATCCCCGGTACGATTTTCTTATTTTTTTTATTTATTAGCGAAATAAATACATGACATACTGATATCTTTTCAGAATGTACTAAAGAAAGTTCCGTTGTTTATGAATTTCGCGGTCTTACGTCGTCAAAATAATAGTATTTTGTAAATTTGGCTAAACCAAATGTGTTGCCACATTATCCGAGTCGTGCATAGGTAAGTTTTTTTGTTTTTAAGCTTATGTAACTGGGTTTTGCGACAAGCTTCAACAGCGGCATCACGGGTTGCATTTTCCTGAGAAAATGGTACAAATACATTTCTTAGTGGATGTAGCACATTTTGTCTACATACCAGGCACAAAACCGTTGTGTCCGTTTTTCTGGTAAACGGTGCTTTCTAAGCATTTGCGACAAGAGGATATTTTTTGTTCCTCACGGTGTACTGCCCGAAAAGCCAACATGTAATGTTCACAAAACGTAACGCCAACGTAATTATATGCGATGTAAGGGACGCAACCCCTATTATTTTCATGAAATTGGAAAGTTAGAAGGCTGAAATCATTAAATGTTTAAGATCTCAATAATACTTAACACCGCCGAAAAAATCGTAATTTAACTCCTAACCATTTTTATATTTTGACAAAATACGATTTTCAAACTCGATTTTCAAGGGCTTATTCCGACCTTAGTAATAACTTTTCTTGAAAGTGTCCTTTACAATGTCTACTTCATTTTTCACGAGGAATCATCTCCCGGAGTTTGGGCAGTTAATTTCCTTACACCCTGTATATATATATATATATATATATATATATATATATATATATATATATATATATATATATATACATACACACACACCTCGTTTTTGATAAGGAATTTATTACCGAAGTTTGTAACATTAGCTAAGAAACATTGTGCATATTAATGCCACTATAATACATTTCTATTGCTTTTGAGATACTTTAATATTAGATTATAATGGAGAGCAGATATCGTTGGACCGTCGTGGGGATTTTGTCTTGAAAATAAAGTCAACACAGTAAATACTATTTTCAGTAATACTAAAAGACAAGTTTACGACATCTTTCTTTTAGACAAGTAGTTCTTGCTAAAGCACTATATAATTTTGGCATTATCGCCCTAAATTTATTTAGTGGGATGTTATATGTGCTCTCTAACAGCTTCACAGCCTGGGTAAGGTAAGGGAAAGGAATCGGTTATTATAGAACCATCCCGGCGTTCTACTGGAGTGAATTCATAAAACCATTGATATCACAAAACCAGGATCGTCGGACTGGGAATCGCACCATTTCAGTGTAAAAACTATTGCTTAGTGATATATTTCTTGAGACATGTTTTCCTACACAAAGCACAAGCTGAGCTTATATAATTACACACTTATAGCTTTACATTTCTCAGATGTGAATATTTATACTGTTAAAGGATGATCTTGTACGAGAATTTCTTGCAGAATATATTGTGTAATGCATATTTTGCATAAAATATGAGGCGGGACGTGTTTCACAGTGTATTTATATTTCTACACTGGGCACGTGAACTTCAAGCATAGAGGATAAAGAAAATCACAATCCGTGATGTACGAATAGGAATACAGACGAAGAAAGTATTACGGAGAATATATTATGAAAATGGGTAGACTAGAGTTCAAACTGGAATTGAGAATGCTATGAGAGGATCAGAAATTCATTTTTTCCTCGGATATTTCTATTTACGCTAAAGTACGCACCTGTGCATTTTGTTTTCCGCATCCAGTGTATGCTTGAAACTGAAATGCTTTTAAAATACGAAAACAAAAACTGTTTGTTGCAAATTGCATTGTTGGTGTAAGCCCTGCCATAGTCTGTTATATGAGATCACGTCTAATTACTCGCCAGGAGAGATAATTTATATTTAAAGGTTTGTGTATACTTGTTTGGAACGAAATGTACTCAGAATTCCCGTTGGACATTGTGCATACTAAGCCTCGAACGAAAAACATTTCATTACAAGTAATCGTGCACTGACATATTCTCGGATAACCCGATTATAACTGTGAGAGTTTTAGTCGACCGTAGGGTTCTTCTACACGTTTCTTCTGACAACTTAAATGGAGGATTTTTCTCTGAATTGTTGCGTAATGATTGACATTTAAAGGACTACTCGGAGAAATCTTTTTGCACTGCAGAGATGCCTCGATACTTTTTAACGACATTTTCGTTCCTACTAGGGACCACGCCTGTGTGGTCTCCCTAGTTCTTCGTTACACTGTCATCGACATGGCATTATGAAAACAGCTCCGCGGTTAGCTATGATCCGACAGTGTACACATCATTCAGAAAACATTACTAGTAACAGACATCACGCGCACAAGTTTTGTATGAAGTACGATGCCTGGTTTTTTAATAATGGACGCTACAACGTAACCTGTGCACTTGCACACATTTCCACAATTCTCTCTCGCTAAGAATGTCCCACTTCCTTGTATTTCCTCCCTACAAGACGTGACACGCTAACTGTAGTTCCCCTCGACGTGTTATTTTGAAGCATGTTTTTGCCGACGTCCTATGTCAAAAGAAATGCTGCGAAATGCTCTTGTGAAAGTGATAATAAGTTTTGCAGCTGAGAGGGCGTATATTTGTGACTTCCCTACTTCAGGAAGAAACGGGGAACGGAATGCAAAACAAAAGGAGAACCAAGAAAGAAAAATTGCAGGAAGTAAAGGAGCCATGTTAAAAACATTTTGCACAGTATTTATGTCACTTTTCCTGCTTCTTTGCTCGAAATTGCTTAACATTTCCTAACCGGTGTGTGAGCTTCTTAGGATGTCGCTTCTTTCTGTCGTGCTTGTTTTAACAAAGACGCTACATTATAAAGAAAAGTTTTTCATAAAAATATTTTCGAGACGATACATTATTAGCAAAAGTATTTTATCACGCACCGTTTGTTTCCATAAAAACTCAACATAAAAAACTATGTGAGAATTTGAGAGGTAAGCGTATTGACGTTTCAAGGAAGTAGCGAAAACTAGAGGCAGTTTTCATACACAATTGATTAAGCTACTTAAAATTCACATTTTTCTCACAAAATGGTTCCAGTTCACAAAAACACTACATGTTTTACAAGTACATGCTTTTTAAAGTAGCTAAGACGAAAAGCGGATATTTATTCATTTCGGTTACTAGGGGCGTCATTTTAGGTATTTTTTTTAGGAAGAAGTGAAGGGGCAAGATTTTTTTTGGCGGAAGTAGCCTAGTTGCATTTGGGAGAATGCTATTATAATTTTTTATGTGTAAAATTAGAAACATTAATAAAAAAACCTTCAGTTTTATGGGCTTATGTAAGTATTACTTAAATTACAAAAAAATAACCGCTTTTCATTCAAAATTCAAGGAGGGGCATTTGTCCCCTCTGCCCTATAAATTACGCCCCTGTCGCTTACTAAATGACCGGTAAAAATAACACAAAATTCAAAAACTTATCAAGCAGCAAGTTCTGCGTTAATGTAGACTATTAATGTAACAATCACATCTCGTGTTTGTAATACCGAGAGGTGGAGTGACATTAACAAGCTGGATTCTCATTCAGCAGGACTCTGGTTCCATTGCCGGCTCCGACCATACTGATTTCGGCGTTTCATGTTTTTCTAAAATAGCTCCAGGCGAGTGCTGGGATGGTTCCGTTGCCGTTGCTGAATTCTACTCTCCACTTCTCTGCTCTATGCGTGACCGTCTTTAATAATCTTGCTGTTGACGAGAAGACCACTTGACTTGAACTGTATATTTTGCGTGGGTAACAATTTCACTTCGTCGTACTTCCAGCGTATGTTTTTCTGCTCCTGCCAATTTAAGTAACCAAGGTTAGCTGTTGAACATTTTAATATTGGTTCCTCGTCCTCTAGGTTGTCTAAAATTAACTATTCAAACTGTAAAAAGTAAAAGTTTCATTTTCTTCCAAACAATTTAATTAACATGCTGTCGAGTTTTTTCTCAGCCTTTGTGAATGCTATACTTGCACTTTGCTCTGTCGCCGTTGTAACCATGAAGTAGAGCTGCAGATGTGCACATAAATATTGAAACAATCTGTTGCAGAATTCTTGTCACCAAAAATCGTGGGCTCGACTGTCAGATGGTTCGGAGTCTACTGTATATGCAAGCTAAATATGTAGTAGGAAACCATATATTATACATGATCTGTGCTGTAACACAAACATATTTCCTGTACGTATAAATGTAGTGACTTAGAATATGTGAATTCCCATCGTGACTGAGGTTTTACGTCGTTTTCTAAATAACTGCAGGCGTATTCTGGGATAATTGAGTATACAGGTCATCACTTTATTTTTCCTGGTAACACGAGCATTTCCATCCATGAGTTTGCGGGTTTGATCTCGCTCGTTAGGTTACAATAATTCTAGGATTCTGATGGTTAGTGAGAACGTATATAGTATTTAAAATATAGATAAAAAATAAAGTACGAAATATTGTACCATTTATAGCGAGCTTTCGTTACGAATATATGTGTAGAAATGTATTTACGTAATATATATATAATTAAACGAATTGGTGAAAAACCATATATATATATATATATATATATATATATATATATATATATATATATATATATATATATATGCCGATCGAGAGGAATCGATACTTGGCGAGGGTGTAGTTTCGCTAACTGCCGCAGTCGATCTGTGCCGGAGTCGACACACAAACGTATCGAGTGTGTGTAGCCTACGTGATCCGCGCAAGGCACTGACCCGGTCAGTAGTTCGCCGTGTGTTTTAGAGGGGAGTGCGGAGGGAGGTTTGATGAAACGTGGAAGGGGGAGTGATGAGAAGTCGACACCCGGGCGGCTGCGGAACAACCCCCGTGACAGCTGGGGCGTATCGACCGTGCCGGGGATCGAACAAACACGTGGAGCCACGAGGCCAAAACACGTCACCCTGGCCATTAGTTCCTTCAAGAAGCGTTGCTACTAAAGCCGCTGTGGACTCTGCTGCCAGTGTCTTCCTATTGGCGGTTCATTTTCGTCAGTACGTTTCTGCGCATTCGTTCTGCGCAGGCCTATACTTTCTCCTCTATTTCCTAGTCCTTGTGAGAATTAATTTACGTTAGTTTCGATTAAGTTAAAAATTAGAAAAACCTATGTAATTCAAGGTCTTGTTAGGTTACAAAAACAATAAACTAGTAAACGGCATAGCTTCGCGACTCCCGCATGCTCAGAACGATACGCACGCCGTTCGAACCAGCCAATAGAGAGTAACCTAGCTCAGCCCACGACCTCACGTGCATATACCGTCGCGATGTTCTGTAAAAATTATTCTTCACTGACAGTAAAGCGAGCGAGGAAGTGCAATGGTGAAACACGTGTCTAGCATTCGGAAGGACTTGGGTTCGATTTCCTGCTCGGCCATCTAGATTTCGGGCTTCTAAGTGGTTAACACTCCATATGAAGGCAACATGCCCAGGACAACTACTTTCCCCTCTTTTCTCGTCACAAAACTGTTCGTAGCAACTTAGTACTAGTTTTATTTTAGAGGGTTTATTTACACGAGCCAGTTTTATGCCGTTAGGCTTAATAAGGGACGTCTTACGAACTATCTAAACCTGCCGCTTTGTCTGTGCCAAAAATTATTTAGCATATGACACCATGTTACAGTAACGATAGTGTACCCTTTGATGTAGCTAGTGTTGCCTAGCCCTCAGACTATTGCCACAACTGAATATTTCTCTGAATTTTACACGCAGACGGCGAGTCCTAGAGAATTACAGCACGAGTGTTTCATTGACTAATTGGGGAGCAAACTTTCAAAACCAGACTTGTCCACTTTATCTATAGCTGTAGAAAAAGTGAATAAACATAATATTTTACAGCGCTAACTGAGAATAAACATATCCATTTCAATAAGACATGTGTTTTTTATGGAGCCTGAGTTCATACTCGTATGTAACACATCTTGTTTATTTAGAAAGGGCATTTTACTCATTTTCGAGATTTTTTACATGTCTGGTTTTGAATGTTTGCGCCTCAATTATGGCACACTGCTTTACATTATGGCATATTACATTACATTTTTGAGACAATTGTCATTTTTTCTGCAACAGCAGGGCGCAAATGTTTTTTTTTTTTTTTTTTTTTTGTGAAAGGAGTGCGTATGGTGCACATTCTTTTATTTATTTCAGATCGCGGTTTAGTTAATTTATATACAAAATGTTATGCCTCTAACACAAGTACTTTTTACAATATCCCACAAAAAAAATGAATGTCTGACTTTGACTTTAGGGGCTTCTGCAGTCAATATTTGAGATGGACCATGGGTGTTCTGTATCAAATTTCTTCCTGTCACGTCAACAATCCACTGTTGAATTTTGGTCACGTGTTTCAGAAACAGCCCGCATATGCCGCAAATGAATGCTTAATATAATTCTGGATTAGCTGACAGCAAAAATATTGTACATGATGACAGTAATAAGAAGAATAAAAATTGAGAAATGACTCCATTGAAAAAAACCTAGAGTAGGTTAGTTGTAGATTTTCTTTACATAAGCAGGTGTAAAACACATATGTAAGGAATTTTAACGCCCAAACTTCAGACGGTGATTTTCAAAGAAAAATAAGTAAAAATATATTGGACACTTTCAGTGAATATTAACGAAGTCATGGCGTACTTGAAAATCGAGTTTTAAAAACAGGAAATGACCTGGAGTAAAATTAAAACTCTGTGGAAAAGGATAGTTATAACTGAGATATTCAACCTGTAACCGAGCGAGGTGTCGCAACGGTAACACGCCAGACTCGCATTCGGGAAGGCCTGGGTTCAATCTCCGGCTCCGGCCATCCTGATTAGGGTTTTCCATGGTTACTCTAAATCACTCCAGGCGACCGCTGGTATGGTTCTTTAACAAAGGTCATGGCTGACTCCTCTCCTAACTCCTGTGATTGTGTCAGGTAATACGTCACCGTCTCTAATGATCTCGCTGTCGACGAAACGTAAAGCCCACTTACCTCAACTTACTTTCAGCCTGTAAGTTAACTACACTTCAGGCACGCCTCCTTCATTAAAATTATAGGGATGGACACACTTACTGCGCGCAGTTGTTTTGACGCGAGTTTTTTTAATCATTTCATGTTGTCTTTTTCAATAATACATCCTAAGTATGGAAAAAAATAAGGTCCTCTTTTTGCAAGATTCTAGAATAATAAGGAAAAATGGACACAACGATTTCTGTGACGATACAATAAATGGTCAGTAGGCAAAAAATGCTACTTCTGCCAAAAAATATTGGCTTGTTCATGCGTCGGGCCCTGTGCGATGAAGTTCTTTACAACAAATAGCAAAATTATTTCAAATGGTAGGGGCGATCCAGTAAATTGAATATAATGACACTTTAAGGACTCTGCCTACCTCAGACCTCCGTCGCCAGCTAGGATAGGGCGTTACAGGTTACAGTATATTCCTAAATATCTCAGTCACTTTCAAACCTACATATATGCCACCACTGACTGTTTTGTTCAGTACGATACGGCCACCACTGCTACGGAATCTTTTAGCAAGTTATATCAATACCCTGAAAACTATTAGCAAATAAGTGTTTTCATGCCGATTAAACACTCGAAACCCTGTATTCATAAAATTATTTTCACATTTTCGTTTACGTCGCAGTATTCTCCTTTTATAAATGTAGAAAATGGTTTTCATCCGAAAGCGATATCTCAAAGGATGACAGAGCTACACGGAATTTAGTATAACATGTAAAACCCCATCCTTGCTCCCGCCGCGCTCCGAGGTAGGCAGAAGCCTTAAAGAGCGTGTGTTCGGAATAAAGTGAGCACTCAAAAAAGCCTTGCTAAAGTTCTAATTCCAGCCAATCCGTATGTTTCCGCGCGTAACGGCTAACGACGTGATATGTTTAACCTCTCTTGGCTTGTCACTTAGTGTTTGAGCGTACAAAATAAATTGTGCAATCAGTATGCATCGATACAGTTTAATAAAATATATTAACTATATAAAATACAATTATATTGATTTTGGTTGATTTTATTTCTGTATTGTTGTATTATAGGAAAACACACGGAACTATTTTGCGTAAATTCGCTGCTAATCATACAATCAGTAAAGCAACTATAGTTAATGTTGAATTATATGCAGTAACAGTTAGTGATATTTTTCCAAGGTTAAAATTTTAGTTCTCACTTTATCCGGAATGACCTATAATTAGGAAGACTGTCTGTGAACGGTTTTTAAAGCTGCTACTTAGTGATAGGGATTTGTTTAAATATTGCACTATGTACACTATTATATGACTGGATTATAGGTTTACAGCTTGAAAGGCAAAGTGATGACAATAATATTGCAGAGACCTATTAACACAAGACTCTTTCAGATTTTAATGTTTTCGTTCTTTAGTGTGAACTTAACACTCTAGATAAGGTGGGGGGGGGGGAACGTAATTAAGAGCATGCAGGAATTCTATGACAACCATTTATTTCCTTCTTTTATAATTTATCCAAACAAATATTTCAATATAAATGAGTATCGACCCCTACAACAACTATGGGAAGAGTTAAAGGAAATCCCGAAGAAGAGGTGTATTCACTTACCACTGAAATAACTTGTAAAGATAGGTGCATGATTTCGGAACCAATGGAAAGCGGGAGCCCACACTGGCGACTCTAACACCTTGCCGCCTGTGTCGTCGTCGGCGACCACGCCCCTCGCAGCTTGGCCTCCTCGGCTCGGAAGACCGTCGTCTTCAGGTGGCGTCGTTTACCGGTATCCCTTCCTTCTCTGGTCGGCCTCACTTTTATATTAGGCGACACCCTGACGTCACTCGCTGTGCCCACAGCGGCATAGTTAGCTCAGCCATCGTGGATCACGCTTATGTTAGGCCCAGGGGGTAGTACATGGGTCATAACAAGATGTAAAACATGGAGCCATAAAACAAATAATGCAGAGTTAGGATAAAATACAATGTTTAGAATACAACACATTATTTTATCTTTTTTTTTTTTTTTGATGGAGCAATGAATATAATTTTTTTACTAATGAAAAATATTTCATTTAACTATTAGCATACGCACGCGTCGTTAAGCACATTGGTGCATGGACAACAGAAAAATTATTAAACTGCGTGCCTTAGAGTTGTAGAGTGACGATCTTGTTGAATTTACGTGTCTCGGCAGCTACATTATCAGCTGCAGTTGCATTCGTGAGGTATATATGAGAAATTTAAAAGCACACGTACACATTCAAAGCGCCAATTACAAAATACGTATTTTATGCAGTTTCATAATGAGTTAAGAAGGAAATAAAAATTAAAATTAATCGTGTACTGTATCAAAATCTTTTTCAAAATATAAGAGTGAGTATGCAGAAATCTTCATATTCGTCTTAATAGAGTATAGTAGTTATTTTCCATTCATATAGTTTCCCGTCCTTCCATTTTTCACTCATATTTATGCACGTGGTTATATGTGATTGCTCGTTGATCTAAATTCACATGTCCATGAAGAGAAATGTTTCTCGAGAGTATAATTTACTAGTGAAATAGGTACTATAATAATGTGTAATCAGAAGATCCCAGGTGTGATCTACCCCGCCGTGAATTGATTCACACGCATGGAACATTTCCATATTGCCCAGCGGGATCGCCTAAGAACTAACTCCCTCCAACTCGCTGCATTGTGTGTATGGGGCACAAAAGAACATGGTAATCTCACCTGCCCCCAGGGGAGTCTAACCCACGACCCTAAACCTGCCGATCGCCCGGCCAGATGCCACGCCTCCTCCTGTGAACGGAACAAACTCAAACGAAAATAAAGCACGAGAAAAATAAAACACACCACGCGAAGTCTACCCGACATCGAAGCCACGCCCAGAGGAAGCGATCTAGATTTATCGCCCGCCAGTCTGCCGGTCCGTTACGCCTTTTTTGTTTTTTTTTTTTTACACGCCGTACACAGCATCGGAGCGCGAAAATGTGTGTTAACTCTTTCATCCTCCGATCCGTAATCTGAACCAAGATCAACATTGTTAACCTTCCCGTTGACCCTTCAAATCTGAGCAGTAGATTTCATCAGTGGCGTTCTGGCTTTCGAACTACGCGCAGTGTGTTCTGAACAGTGTTTGTTCTCGGAGACCAGTAAACGTGCGTTCACAATGCGTATCTAAGAAAAGAAGACGCACTTCAGACTACACGTGGATACGGCTTTTAAGAGGCCTCCCTACCTACGCTTCAAATGCTTCGCAGCGAGTTACGGCGATTCTCTTTTTGACTAAACTGTTTAACGCGTATTATACTTACGTATATATTTAATAAAAGACCACACGCGTCAAACTATGTCGCTATAGTTTTAAAAATTCGGACCGTTTATTAGAAACCTAATTTTCGGGCCACTCAAAAATGGCCAAAAACGGTTTATCGAGACTGTCGTATCTGAAAAAATTACAACCAGAAACAAGCGTTACTATGCTGCTCACAAATAAAATTATATGGTCACAGCTTAAAGTCTTGTAGGAAAAGGGATAATAGTGAAGCACTGCACGCCAGCAGGGTGGCTTGCGCTGAGAGACAATACATTACATACGTCGGTTAACGGCAACCTTACCGCTCCTGCCTCTCACACACAAACGCAGCTTATCTAGGAAGGGTCCTTAAGAGCGTGTGGTACATAATTCAACGCTAAAAGCGTTAATCTATAACTGCAGGTTTCTTGAAGCCAATTTGCGAAAATTAAACAATAGCAATCCTAGACAGTAGTTTAACATAACGTTTTAAAAAATTGTTTCCAGTGTTACGAACTTCTGAGGCACAATCTCTGACGCCGAAACCTCGTACGTTTGACTGCGGCGCAAGAGACCACGCGTAACGAATTAGTAATTCTGGATAAATATTTACTCGTAAAGTTGGCAAATACCATTATCTAGGATTGCCATTGAGTATTTTTTTTCCATATTGGTTTCGAAAAAAGTGTAGGAATCGATTGATGTTTTCAGCGTTTATTTATCTACCACGCACTCTTAAAGGTGTTCAAATTGTATAAAATCATAATTTTATGTTGCATGGAATCTTTATTTTGTGGACGGAACTTGGGCGTACAGTTTCCTCATACAAAATTTCAGCTTGCACATTTCTCTCATAATGGTACGTCAAGTTTGCATGTTACTCTGCCATGCAAATAGTAAAAACTTTACGGCGGGGATACTGCCCGCGCGTTTAAGGATAGTTACATGTACCAGTCGGCTTCCCCGTAGCACCTCGTCGATTTTTGCCTCACACATGCACACACACTTCACCAGGCATCCGCCTTAATGTAAATTAGTGTGGCCTTCTTGGTTTATGTATTTGTCGTAAAAAATCCAAGTTCTAGTTTTTATTTCTGAATAATTAACTTCGTTACAGCACAACATATTTACTAACAGAATCTCTCAAGTTACAAGCTGTATGCTGGGTCTGTTATGGCATCTGAAACCTTACACATTATTTTAATCAGTATTTACTCTAGACATTTCTACAGGGCAGGCTAGTACAGGCATTCCATGAATATTATCTTTAAATAATTCCGGAAGTCTTGCTCAGTGCTTTAACGTAAACAGATTTTAATAATGGAATATAAATACATTTTCGTCCTAGAAATAAATATATGTTTGTTTACAGCTGCTATTTTCCCTTAAAAATATCTGTTGCACTGCAACCGGCCGAAGGATTAGTGGAAGATGCATTCTAGAATAAAATCTTGTTAATTCATGGCGAATCGGCTAAAACAACTGAATGATGTTCAGTTGCCGGAATTACCAGTATGTTTTTTCCATATTAGAGGTTTCGCCGGCCTGGAAAAATGTTAACTATTCTGGGTTTAGAGTGAGTGAAGAGATTTTTGTCATAGCCAAGAACGAGATTTTCAGCGCTGGTGAGGGATGCAGTGATGTGAGTATGAAGCGGTGTCGGAATAAAGGGGTGAGGGAAACGGGAGGTCCCCGAGAAAACATGCCGACCAACTGCATCGTTCGGCACGATTACCAAATGCAAAAATCCGGGTCCACCCCGTCAGAAATCGAATCCAGTTTGGCTTGTTGGTAGGTGAGTACACGTACTTAAATCGCTGCGCCAGCAGTGGTTCTTCTTAACAGGATTGCAGTTGAATTGTCTTACTTTAAGCTATATATAGCGTTTGCAGGCGGCTGGGGTGTTTGAATATTTGGCATTTACATCACTGACTGTTTGCATCAAGGCAATTTTTTAGCAGGAGCGAAAGACTCTCCCGTAGCACGCACGTTCATTTTCGCGTATATTTAAATATAACAATTTCTGACAGTGATCACAACCACCAAAAATTACACGAAGCCTATAAATCAGAATTAACTTTGTTATTACTCTAAAATTACACGCCCATTAATTACTGGATCGTAAACGATCGACGCGTAACATAATACTAACTCTGAAATATCGGTAACTAAATCTACATTAACGATCGCAAGCACATGCATACACATTCGACCATATCGGTATTTGTAATTTTAAGTAATTAAAAAAACCTGACTGTTTGGCGGATAATACTGTTCATCATAAAAATAATGTGCTATCTTATTTACCCAGTATAGACAGATACATGTAACAACTTATATTTAACGCCAAAACTTGCTTGCACTAATCACGCTATTAACCAGTATTACATTTTCATGCTGAATCTTGTCGTTCACATGACTTCCGAATGACATCTGCAAACATATATGAACATAATTCAGACACGTGCTACGATTATCACGTGATTAAAATCTTACCGTCCAAAGCTCCAAAATAGTTAATATTTAGCAACGTTTTCTCTCATGTTTCATATTGCATTTCCTATATTTTAGAATTTGTACAGTTGGTAGTGTTTACAAAATCTCAAAGTCTTTTTTTTTTGTAATGTAGCCATTCACGAGATGAAGATGTTTAAAATTACGAGAACATAGTGTTTATTGACTGTAATTATTCTGCTGTCCAGAGATGATAATCAAAATTCAACAACCAAGGGACATGATATCGATGAATATATTATCATGTCGACCCAATCAACTAATGAATAATATATCTTTGTTCTTACTGTCTTTCCCATAAATTCAAGGGACGTTGTGTTAGTTGGCCAGATAATGTTCCTCTATCAATGATCTCATTTCGATTCACCAAATCTAGAACGATAAGCCGAGTAATTACTGTACATTCGTAGTTAGAGCGTGGTGGTCAAACACTTATATTCAATATTTTCAGTACATTTAAATGTTTGTGAAATTTTATCAAGTACTTCTATGAGAAAAAAGGAAAAGAAAAAAAGTGCAACACTCACAATATAAAAAAATTAAGTACTTATTAGAATTAAAAATTTTAAAATTTTGTGTTTTAAATATGCATTACGCTACCGCGTTGATATTCATCGTACAGCGAATGTCAAAGTACCAGTGTATTATGAAAAAGATTCATGAAAATTCGCCAAGTAATTTGCAAAAAGTTTCTTCTTTAATTATGTGGTATAATTCACAATATCCAAACAGTAGGCCTAAACACTGGTTGAAGGTGGATAGATAGTCATATTCCAGAAAGTTTCTTCGTGGATTTGCTATGACTTCAAGAAAGAATTGAGCTGTTGTACATCTCTACAACTAATGAATGTTTTTTTGACACAGCGTTATTTTTTTTTTTTTTTTTTTTTTCGCATTTTATCACATTCGTTTGATATGTAGCCATAAAACCACCGAAAAACCCCGAACAATAAGAAAAAAATTGCCCTTGGAATAGTTATCTGAGTGGAGAGTGGAAGTATTATCGATACTAAGGCTCTTTACAAGAGGCCATTTATTCGCTAAGCCAACAATTGTTAGTGTTTCAAAGAACGATAATTCCTTGCTGGGATAGTACATTATTATGTACAAACGCCCGATGCAATTCTTTTCTCGGTCAAATATATATTTCGTGTTTTTATCTCTCAAATACTGTTCGAAGAGTCCCTGCCACTTCTTTACACTTTCAAAAATTTACAGCATTGTTAGACAGTAAGAACCACGGTACTGTCTAACACGCAGTATAGACATAGCGGATTATTGTGTTTCTAAACGGATCACATCACATATTCATGACATTATTCAAATCGTATGCACGCAAAAACACTAGAAAACGCCTTCATTTGCTGGCACACGCGTGTTCACGAGGAAGTGATAAAACTAGGTTTAGTAAGTTACAGGAAAACTGACCGAACTGGTTTCTAGCAGAATGGATCACTAATATTAACTTAAGTACTAGCCGAGTATTCACTAAATAATCAGAGAAACGTTGACTCCTTAACACACTACAAGCGTTGTCTCCTCTACACGACATAACTAGATCTTAGAATGAAGAAAATAATTTGACAAACACAATCACAATTGATAAAGTCTAGAAATTTTTTATCATGCTTAGGCTTATATACTCATATCATATGTGCATGTGTGTGTGTGTGACATATGATATTTATACTTGCTAATTCAGGACGAAGTGTGTTAATTTTACGTGGAGATAGTTCATGGTGAATTAAGTTGAAAATGTGTTTCAGTTTTCTGTTACTGAATTATAATAGGTATAATGCTACCTTGAAAATACACCTCGAAATTTCGTTAATTTAAACCGAATCGATAGTGACTTGATCATTCATTATTTTTACACTATTCAGTGTCGTGGTTTAAATTAAAGTGGTAATTTTTTTTTAAGAAATTGCATTTTATAGTAGATTTTCAGAGTGTCATTTCTCACACTTAACTTGACAGAATAATTTAAAATACATTTTTTACTTACTTTGTCGTAAGCTATCACCAGGAAAATTTTACACACTCTGTCCTGGATGGCTAAATATGTCTTCTGGTTTGCTATAATCTAACTTTGTAACTTTGATACAGTAGAATTATTACAGCCAATATGAAAAAGGACCGCCGGAAAAAGTAAGTATAGAGAGATAAGGTTCCGAAATCTTAAGAGATACGAGTGGTGTAGAAGGACCTTAATTTACATGGACGTAGGGGTCGCGTTTGGAGCAGTGCGAAGAGCACTAACCTCCCAAGACCATCTGGGTACGAATCTCGGCGGGGTCTACCCGGATATCCGCACGTGGGTATCATTGGTCGGCGAGTTTTCTTGGGAATTTCACGTTTCCCCCACCCTTCATTCTAGCACTGCTCCACGCTCACCTCATATCATCTCTCACCAGCACTGAAGACCTTGATGTTTAGCTCTGACTAAAATCTCTGTATCTCACTTCGAAGTAAACGTCTACCTATCCCTTAAATAAACTATTGACAGAGTGCAGGCTGCAGTTCAAGGCAGGCCTAGGAAGTCACTCGGACTTCATGTAAATTGTAGGAAGCAATGTCAATTAACTCAAAAGTCTTCCATGAGCACGTACGTCTGTATGCCTACAAGATGCGAAAAATTCAAATTTCTGAGCGGTTGTTTGCGGATGTTTTTTTATTTAAAATACTTACTCGCCCACAGTTTTCAGAGCATTGAAATAAATCTGCGTAAAATAAACAACTATAGCAATGTGAGCCACACTGAGATGAAAGTTAAGTCACCAGTGGCGTACATACATAGGTACAACATATACCGAGCTACATCTGATTAAATTTAACACGCAGTTCCCATCCTTGTCCTCACAAGGTCTCTGGAGTAGGCAGCGCCCTTAATCATCGTAGAATTCAGACTTTGCGGCTCCTGGAACCCACGCAGCTTAACTTTTGGTTTGATCAAACGCACAGTAGTATGGCAGGACAAATATTTGTCTTCGCAGAGATAATGGGGGTTACTTGTCTGAATATCCTTAAACTGTTCTTGCTACTGTAGGAGTACGTCAAAGATCGCAGGTACGGAATACCTGTCAGTGACATTGCTACCCTTCGCGCAATATTCAGTGAAGCACTTAGAACTGTTGGTTCTGAAATGCTGGCCCGTACAAGAACATAACGCCAATATTGACTTTTGTCCTATTATACACTGGCTTAAGAAAATTCCAAGAGATACAAAACAATGAATTATAAACCCCAATGTTCTATCTACAAAAGTTTACATTTAGTGGGTTTTTAAAATGATAGCAGGACTTCATGGACATGCTGAATTTGTCTTCAAATTGATTCCTCTTCTCGCCAGTTACTTCCAGCTATAGTATACACATTTTCCGCCGTCTGTATGCAGCATGCAAGCGTACAAGTAATCATTATAATCATAGTTACTAGCAATAGCCACTGCCGCTTCTAGCGGACGGCCGGAACATATGAATAAAATATGGTCATCGCCCTCATTCCATTTTCTTGGTCTTTTACTTGTCCGTTTATTTCACCTTTCACTATTTTTAAATTTCTTCGGCCCTTTCCGTGTGGCATTGTTTATTACATGTCAGTCGCGGAAATAATAATTCAGAACTGTTAGATTATTGTTTACCTGTACGGTTCTAGCATTATCTAATATATAAAATTCTCGTGTCACAGTGTTTGTTTCCATACTTCTCCGAAACGGCTTAACCGATTTCAATGAAATTTTGTATATACATTCGGTAGGTCTGCGAATAGGTTTTTATCTATTTTTTATACTCCTAAGTGCTATTGTTTAGTAAATATTTTTAATTTAATAATTTTAGAACCCTGTCGATTACTGTGTAAGTGATAATTGATCAGTTATCCCCACGAGCTAATACCAGTCTATCCCCACCAGATGTCGCTGCTCTATTATTATTAGTTATTAATTTCTTTATTATTAGACCTCTTCCACTTATATACCACATCCTTACACACTTACAATAAGTTATTTATGTGACAAGACAACGTTTGTCGGGGCAGCTAGTTTGTGTATTTAATTCCCGTTATTCTTGGACAGATGGACTCTTATGACCCGAGATAGTTTTTCTGGAGCTCTGTTAGTTCAAATTTCAGCTCTGAACATGTCTTGCAGTCATCAACTGATAGAGGCTCTATTCCATTATTAGGTCGTTCACAAATGTACACTTCACTGGAATTTCGTCAGGGTAAGTTTCATTTAGCCAGTCTTGATAGACTTTGTAGGCATATTTCATCGACGAACCTAGATGTGTTTATTTTCTGAAAGTTTTAAATGTCCATATATAGCGGATAGAACCTAGTGCTTGATTGAGCACAGGTAGTTTTGTCCCATGGCAACGGCATAGTATTGAATT
Source organism: Medauroidea extradentata (assembly GCA_003012365.1). NCBI lineage: Eukaryota > Metazoa > Arthropoda > Insecta > Phasmatodea > Phasmatidae > Medauroidea > Medauroidea extradentata. The sequence goes on along the minus strand of PNEQ01133586.1, from coordinate 61,386 downwards.
GTTTGAAGTTTCCATGGTCTTTACGTTACCGCTGTAAGCCAATTGACATGCGTAGAATTGATGAATACGTGTCATGTGCATTAAAGCCACCAATATAAATGAAATTGCAGAATATTTCCCGTACATTATTTATCATCACGTTAACACATTTTCGTAGACATTTACTGTTCGAGCAGGTACTACACATTTAGTTTTCCTCTAAACATAGCCTTTACAAGAATTAAATTTTTTTCTTACATTCGTTGACGATACACTTCTCATCCTTTCGTTGTCTCTTTCTTGCGGTATTGTTGGAGATGATATATCGCCAACATACCCTTTAAAACGCTGTAGTTTCTTGCAACATATACAACGTGTACCTAAAACATACCGACAAACTTTAACAGGTTATTCCTGAGGCGGAAATATAAAGTTTGATATAGGAAACCCATGGTCCAGGTCAAACAGGGAGGGTTGTAGTCGCTTAAGTTTTTTAAAAAAATTACAAATTGTTGCTTGCTTGACAGAAACAGATTTCTGGTTACCAATAAGTGTTTCCGAAATCAATAACAACGTGAGGGATTTGAACATTTAACACACCTCACTCATGTTTAAATGGGGTTGCACTACCCTTCTTTTAAAAAAAGTACGTGGCAGTGAAAATGTGCTTTTGTGACCAAAATAATACAACATCGGCAAAATTAGAAAAAGAAATGTCTCTTGCAAAAATTATCTAAATCTCGTCCTTTAAGGGAAATCATTAAATGTTTGATTCCACAGAGAACTGCTATTGCCTACCAAGTATGCAACCAGGAATGACTGACTGCTTGCCTCACCACTGGTGAGTCACCAGTGTTGCGTGTGAGCACTTAGTTTGTGGCAACGAGGAATCATAAGTTGCATCGTGTAGTGTGGTTGCTAATAACATTGGAAGGCGTCGTGGTTCCCCCTCCAAATATCGGTAATGTTGTTCCCGTTCCCGAACATGGGAGAGGACTGTAGTAGACTACAAACCCACACTTGACTGTTTTGCATGCATCGTGCTATGCAACGTACAACGTACACCAACGCCGAAATGACAGACATGCTTCTGCTGTACGGTGAAATGAAAGATAATGCACGCGCTGCTGCACGATTGTATCACGAGAGATTCCCTGCGTGGAGGCAACTTCATCACGAGACCTTCAACAGTGTCACCCAGAGACTGCGTGAAACAGGCACTTGTAAGGGCGAGGTGGCTCCTGTCACCCGAAGAATGTACGTATACCAAACGTGGATGAACCTTGTGAAAAAACACCCGTAAACAAGCACCCACGCCATTGCGCATGAAGTGGGCGTGTTACATTAACTGTATGGCGTGTTATGGACGAACACCTACTACAGGCCTACCACGTGCGAAAGGTCCAGGCATTGTCACCAGCAGATTTAGCTCCTCAACATGCGTTTTCGCAGTGGTTCCTGCGTCAGTGCACAGAATATCTCGACTCTATGTCCATCGTATTGTTTACTGATGAAGCTACATTTACGCGTGCTGGTTACTTTAACAGCAGGAACAGTCACATTTGGGTCGACGTCAATCCTCATGCAACTGCCATAGTAGCGAACCAGAAACGATTCTCTGTGAACATCTGGGCGTGTATTGTGGACGATCATCTCATTTAGCCCTACCTGATGCCAGACCGATTGAATGGACACATGTATACCCAATTCCTGCAATTCACATTACCAGAGTTCCTCGAGCATGTGCCGCTTGCTATTCGGCAACGTATGTGGTTTCAACACAACGGTGCCCTCCCCATTAAATGGGAGGCCACCAGTTTGAACACTTGTAGAATTTCTTATAATAGTGCGAAATGACATTGGTAGTGCACAGACGGGCATTAATTTTTCAAATTTTGTTTATCGTTAAAGTGAGACAATACCACCTAATCTGTTTATGAAACCCAGTAATGTTTTACCACACATAAAGTTGCAGGACGCATTCCACTATGGCTCAGCACGCAATCAGTCATTCCTGGTTGCATACTTGTTAGGCAATAGAAGTTCTCCGGGTTTTTGCAAGAGATATTAATTTTCTAATTTTAACGACGTTATTATTATTTTTGGTCACAAATAGCACATTTTTACTGTAACGTACGTTTGTTTAAAAAACAAGGATGGTGCCACCCCATTTAAACATGACTGAGGTGTTTTAAATGTCCAAATCCCTCACGTTATTATTGATTTCGGTGAAAATTATTGGTAACCAAAAATCTGTTTCTCTCAAGCAAGCAGTTTTCAAAATATCACAATAATTTGTAACTTTCTCTCAAACTTTGGAAGCATCTACAACCCTTCCGATTTGACCTGGACCATGGGTTCCCTATATCAAGCTTTCTATTTCTGCCTCAGGAATAATCTGTCAAAGATTGTCGGTATGTTTTAGATACACGTTGTATGTAATGCGGTTGACACAATGTATCTGTCTGTAGACCAACAACAGGCAGCAATTATTACAATTGCGGGATTCGTATTGGTTCGTTGAAATAGGGTAACAGCTCCACGTACAAGAGAAGGCCGGTAATAATCTAATAAACTAAACGTGTACGTTGAAATCCAGCAAACAGTCAAGTTTTCCCGCGATAAACCATCATCTCTAGGAAAGGTTTATTAGCGCAGGCCATGACTGACTCCCTCTCACAGCTGCCGTCATTGCACCAAGTGGTGTGTCACCTTCTATAATGACCTCGCTGTCGACGAGAAGTAAAGCCATCTTACCTTACATAATTCTGGTGCAGTACGACTGAACGTCTGATATTCGCCTGTAAACGGTTAAACCGTGTTGCGTAACACTTGTCCAATCATACTAGGCGCAGACGCTACAGAATTTTGGAGGATACCTCGGCAGAAAAGATTCTCTTGATTTTCCGCCACTTCTACGCTGAGGTAGCGAATTGCTCCAACCACTTTACTCAAGGCGAACGTCTAATTACTAAGAACCTGCGAAATTCGCTTTATTAAATGATTGCACGCAAGAATTCACTGCCCTGTACATTGCAGTGCACAACTTGTTATTTAATTGGTCTACGAGCCACCGTGATATATCATTTACATGTGTGGCCACATTCCAGGAGGTTGGTCACACTACCGCGAACGTTTATATCGGACAGAAGCGTTCTTCGGTACAGGTGTCGGTAAACACGGAAACGTCAAACAAACCTACAGCTGTTTGGATTCTAGTCTGCTGGCAACAAATAACGCAAAATTTGAACGTCCCTACTAATTTATATTCCATCGGATGTCATTATGCTACTATGCTACGTCCTTTAGAAGTCTTTTTACATTGACTTTTTTTTCTCCAAGCTCTTGAATACGTATACATCTGAAGATACAAATTATAAGGCATATTCTGGCGATAACAGGTGTCCAAGATGTCTAAAACTAGACAAATTACGCAAACCATGAAACTGGCATTTAACGTAAAAGGCACTTGGCACAATATAGACCCATGTTAGTAAATACAGTTTTATAGCGACCGCCTACCTCACGCTTCAAATGCGTTGCAGTGTGTTCGTAAACAGAGTTTCTCAACGAAACAATTCCATGTGTGTCCATTGTGCCAACGTACGAAAAGAAAACACTTAATACAAGGTTGGAAACTCATTATTAAGACACTATGCTAATTACTAACACAGTTTCTAAGCCCTCCAACGTGGCTAAAAATGGCATTTACAGGTTAAAATGTACTAACCGGATGTATGTGAAACTCAGATTGCGCCGTGCGCTGAACTTTGTTGCAGACTTTCCACCAATAAAATTATATTATCATCGCTTATTGTCCATAGTAAAATCGGTTCAGCGGGATCCTTGCACGCTATTTGTGAGCTTGGATCGTTGAGGCGATGCGGCATTTGATGCGTGTTTCAAGGTCCCTTTATGTCTCCATCATTTATGAGCCTCTGACGCGCACGTAGGCGGCGCCCTTAAGAGGAGTCCTTCGCGGTGTCAAATTTCCACCTTTGACGCGTGGGAACAGAGTAGCGATAAGAGCCAGTGTCCCACGCTTGACGAGAAGCATATCGCCTCTATTCGCAGCGCCAAACTGGCGTGCAAGGTTTCCGTGTAGTCTTTTTACTATGGGACTTTTAAGCTGTGGCCCCAATATTTTATTTTTGAATATAATGAATTAAACCAAGCTTGCCTCTCGGTTTACACTTTACGAATTCAGGTAATATTTTCGGAGTTACAACAGTCTAAAAACCTCGTTTTTAGCCATTTTGATATGCCCGAATATCATGTTTCTAACAAGCGTGCTGCATTTTTGAAAAAATAGAAGCATGGTTTCAAGTGTGTGTTCTATTCGTAGGTAAACATAATATGAACAACTTAGGCGGTTTCGCGTAAAAAAGAATACGTGTGACACGCTGCCGTCTATGCGCCAGTTGAGGACTCCTCTTAATGATTATATTTGGATTATTAATTTTCCCTCCGAGTTAATTCAGTTACACAGTGTCTGGTAAGATAGCTTCATAAAGAATGTGAGTAGATGTAGCGTTGCTGTATGTTTACGCAGATAGTTGGAGGGTGGACGTAAAGACGAGGGCGAGAAGCGAGAGAGTGTGCGCGCGGCTGCCCACATGAGCGACAAGCTAGTTGTCTTACTCGCCGCCGGAGCGCTCTGCAGTCGGCGCCGGGGTGGCGCGCAGGCTGGGGGGCGAGACACGGCTGGAGCAGGCGTCGCGCCCGGCACAGTCAGTCCCTCGCGCAGGCTCGAGGAGGCAGGACGACGTCGTCCTCTCGAGCACGTGTACCGGTTACACTCAGCTGCGAGCATATGTGCTAGTTCGCCGTGTGTGAGTCGACCCTCGTCGTAACCCGTGTTCGTATCCCACCCCTGGAGTCTCGCCTCTCCAAGAGGATCAACGTCGAGGACGGGGGGTAAACAAGAGATGCCGGCCGGCGCACGTGGGGACTGACATGAGGCGCTGAGCGGGCCGACGATGAGGCCGGGAGCGACGCCCCGGGCGTCGGGACGCCTGGTGGCACTGTGCATCGGCTCGCTGCTCGTCGCCCTGGCATGGACGCCACGCGCCGGTGGTGAGTGCCTTCCTCTTGTCTGTAGCGTCGCTTTCCTCCTCTCCTCTGCCTTCGCTTTGTGTTGACAGTCGTGAAGATCACGGCACAGCGACTGTGCTTACATTGACGTTCCACTCGGCATGTCCTTTTTGGAAACGTCGATCACGTCGTCGCTGAAATATTTCCGTAGCACTGAAGTGTTCAGCTGAAATACGCGAAGTTTCGTAATTCAGATATACATCCTGTACTCCTGTAAGACAAAAGCAATGATGTGACTAACGCGACACAATTCGTTGCCAGCTAGACGTTCAAGTTGATACACGGAAGGTTTTATATAATTATAATCTGGTAAAGAAATGTGGTTTTCATGTGGCTATACGTTCTTTTATTTTTGTTGAATCACAGTGAAGCATTGTCGCTGAGAATACGCAGCTTATATTCTAGCGTGCAAAATTCGGACGACGGAAGTTTGGAAACTTATATTGCAGCACGGAGACACTAGCATTGAACGTGCAGCCAAAGTTATGTGAATTTGTGAACATTGTCATTACGTTAGCGAGTTCATTGATTCAACAAATGTTCATGTTAAGTCAAACGGTATCTTGTCCGTTCCTGTGTTATCGAAAATCCATTTCCGTGGTACTTAATGGAACGTCAAACTCATGATGCAATCGCGCCGCTGAAATTAGACCGAGTTCGCTCCACTGAGTTTTAAATTAGCTGTGTGATGCATTCGCTAGAGAAACACCAACACGTTTGTACTACTCTTTGGCATCCCGCTTTACGCTAAATGGATTCCAAAATTCATTTATCTCTTGTCTCGTAGGATTTTATTAACGCTTTACTGACTGCATAAACGTTTGCGTATTTATAACTTTTATTCGAAGTTTCATATTAGAGTACAGTAATTCGCGTGTAAATTGACTGATTTTAGATACTGCGTAAAATGCGCATTGATAATTATTATTCCTTAATTTTGGAATGTGTATTCACCACGCTGTTCGTGTTATGAACGTAACCTCAAAGAACAAATATCGCGCGTGATTCAATATCGTGAAGAGAAAGGTGTACTGTATTTTTAAGGATGCAAATACCATAGAGTTATTAGGGAACTGGAGGAAAATATATAGGAGATCAACGGGCAAGGTAATTAAACTTTTATTCGTGTTGATTGCATATTCTCATTTAAATTTATTATCACACGAATTCGGCCGTCCATGCCGCAGATGTTTTCAGTTCGTTTGATAAGATTCAAACAGGTTGACACCGTCGTAAACTGCCTGACCTAACCTTTTGTCGAAACACTCAGGTGGGAATGACAGCTCACTTGACATCTTAATTATGTACACGAAATTTGGTTATGTTTCTACTGCAGAATCACGCGAATATTAAGCTAGCATGTTTTTTTTTAAAGGCGGGATGTGAAAATGGGTTCTGATGGTGAATTTTTAATTTTTGCAAGATGCCGTTTTTAGTGTAGCCACGGCCAAAATTTATTGTCTGCTAGGAATGAGGTATTATTTGCCGAATAAAATATTTGTTAACGTTTTATTATATACTGGAAACAAAAATTCTGCCATCTGCAGTGAATATTTATGTCTTTCAGTCCCACTTTAATCCGTCGCTTACCGGTCTGCCCTGCCCTTCAAAGGTGGTTTATGCCTTCACTGTAGTAATTTTGATGCGTTGAAATTTTCTGTGACACTTTTGATGCTGTTGTGCATGGTGCAGTGTAAACATTTTTTATGATCGTAAGTTAGTTGTTCGTAGAAAGTGAACGTAACGCTACAAAGTAACGAGTAAATATCTCGTGATTTAGGACAGCAGAGGTAGGACCAACAATGTTTGCTACTTCCATTATTTTATTCCAAACAGTTCTTGTATTAACCGGCCGCTTATTTTGGTAAGCTACAGCGAATATTTAATTTCAGTATATCGTCGCATATTAACAATCCCCTTTCAATATCTGAAGGCGTAAATTATGGCGGCCGTGGGGTAACTAAATTCGACTCATGTTCTCTGTGCAGACTTAAGGGATGTCTACAATCGACTTGGCTTCAAACGTGGTGCAGAAGACGTTGCACAAAACTTTCTGGTGGCTACATGAAGTCGTATGTATTCGAAGCGGGCCAGTCAGAATAGAGTAAATAAATAGGATTTAATATGAAATCGCACGGAAAATTTTGCACGTTTGGATTGGCTACCTTGTTTGTTTTGATTTCGTCGGACGAATGTTTTTCTATCGTAGCGGGATGCGTCTTTATATCGAACGAATGTTTATTTTTATACCATGACGTGATTCATCATTCTAATACATTGTATTCGTTATGTCTTATAATATAGGCGACAATTCTGCCACTGCGATTGAGATAATCTAAATCTACAGAATTTGCTTTTGAAATACTCGAAACATTCTTGCATGGCGGGAACTTGACGCCCACGTGATTTATAAAAAAACCTGAAAGAAATTACTTACTTCTACACAACTGGTCAATTATAGAATTTTTTAATGTATCAGCACTTGATTTGACAGCGGCGTTTTCGGTGACGCTTCTCATTTTCATTGCCTGTCGTGAAAAACTTGGTTTTAAGAAGAAATAAAATAAAGTATATTGTTACCACATCACAGACAAAGCTAAGTTTTGATGATCTGACTCGCTCAATACGCAAAAACGTTGTTTGTAGAGGTCATGGCAGGGCGAATTCAATTACTTACGGCCGCTTTGAAGGGCGCTTCCCAATTAGAGAAGAAAGCGCCGAGGAAGAAGGAATGAGCGTTTCAAAAAAGTTCTCGGATCCAGTCTTTCTTTTTGTAGAGAATGCTGAGTGACATTTTCATAGCGATGTTTGTACTAGTGACCTTCAAAGCAAGCAGAAATCGCCTGCATTTTAAAAGCGCGGAACATAAATTTAGGTTACAAAATGAATCTAATTAAAATATCCTCCACAACTTTTTTCTGCGAATAACAGCTCGGTGTGAATACCGATAACTTTTGCTGATATTTTTATTATTTTCTGTTCTAGGCATGAGTATGTTTTCATTTCTTTTATGACATTGATTTAATTTGACTCACTGCTACAAATTGTTATAAAAACTGCCTCTTACTAAGATCAAAGAAAATTCTTCAGTGACAGGTAAAATATAAAAATGCTATTTAGACAATTCATACGCGTGGCCATCAAAACAAACTACTGATTTTACATTAGTGACTTTTTAAAGTTTATTTGATGGAATTATGTCAATAATTTTACGCTTTCATTTCGTAACCCCCAACAAAAAAAAAAGAGGAGAGTTATGAGTTTGATGCCTTTGTCTGTCTGTAGCTTCGTAACTTCCAAACGGGTAGACCAGTTTCGGCAATATCTTATAAATTGGAAGCTAGTTTCATCCGAATGGTTCTTAGCTGTATCGAACCTCTTCCAAGCTGTTTAAAAGTTATGAGTTTTGTTTTCGAATTGGTGTGAGAATGTCATACATTTAAAATTTAATATTTATTATACATTTGTATTTTATTTATTCTATCGACTTAAATGTACCCGATGGTACTGCAATGCTATGGACCCGCAATGCTGCACACAAGCTCGTAATGTCTATAATTCTGTATAGTCGTTCCTTGCTACCAGATGTTTTAACATATGTTGCAATAAAACAAGACACAAACAAAACACAAATTTATTGAGCAATACAAAAAATTAAATGAAATTGAAAATTTGGGATTTTCTTTGGGTAGGCCTAATTGTACATTTACATTTCACAAATGTTCTCGGATGTAGTTGGCAATTTTTAAGTCCCCATTAAAAGTTACCTGTCAACTTTAAATACAGCGAGAATGTGGTATTTAAATATATTTCTGCACTCATGTTGTAGTTTTCAGATGTAATTCTGATTGATTTATAAGTTTGTCGTAAGTAATTTATCAGAGTTATAATAATGTATTTTAAAGATGTGTTCCTGAACATCCAAAAACTCTATTGTAACATTGCCCTACCTTAAGGGTGTTCATGCGCGATAGTCATAATTTTATATTTATTTGAAATCGTATTAGTTTTGTAGACGATACTTGTGAGTGCATTTTCCTCTTACGAAACAATTTTATCTCGCATAGTTTTCTCATAACAGTGCGTCAACCAAAATTTACATGTTCTGCTGCCATGCAAATAGCGAAAACCAATTGTCTTACGAACGTGTAATAATTCATAGTTAAATAACATACTATGGGTTACGTAATATAACGTTTGAAAAAATCCCGCGAACTGGTTTTGTATTTTTTAATAAAATTGCTGCATTCACAACTTTTTTGTACTGTTGCGATATTTTTTAAATTCAAAATTTTACGTTGTGGGATTTTTAATGGTTTATTGCATAGCTCGTGTGATGTAAGTACACAGTGAATTATTTTGTTTGTCAGTTGGTTTTCACTATTTGCATGGCAGCGTAACAAGCAAATTTTGACTTTGACGCACCGTTATGAGAAAACTATGAGAGCTAAAGTTGTTACGTAAGAGTAAAATGTACTCCAAGTATAGTCTACAAAACCAACAATATTTCATAAAAACATAAAATTATGATTTTATCGCACTTGAGCGCCATCAAGGGAACGTGGTATTGAAACAAAACACTAGTAACAGTAATGGAAATTAGTAACAAATTATCGAAAATAGTTTTGTCAAATCCGTGTACAAAAGTAGTTTGTGTGTAAATATAACAAATATTTTAACAGAGCGATGTACAGTATTCCTACACATGGAGGCTATACAGGAAGGTCCAGAACTACATGTACAAACGCAGGGAGGTGATTCCTTATGGAAAATAAAGGACATATATAGGACACTTTGTACCCAAGTGTAATAATGTGGGTGTAATGAGCCGCAGAATATCGAATTTGAAAACTGTATTTATTTTAAATATCGGAAACAGAATTATGTAAAACGACAATACTCTGAACATTGATGTGTGTTATAAAACTCTTCAAACCCACATCAAATGCTGGTTGATACCTTCAGCCAAAATACCTTCGTGTTACACACACATTGGCAGGACCGTACCACCCCCTCGTTTTTCTCGAAGTTGTACACCACAATAGTGGCTGTGCAAACGCTTACGATCAATGTAATCATTCACAATATTTCTTATTGTCTGTTACATTAAATTTTTGTTCAGTAAAACCGTCGCTTTGTAAGGATGGATATCTCCCTTACAAGTTACTGTACGATATTTTTCTGATGTAATGTTTTCTAACCCATTTTGGATAGAGCGGTTGAGCACTTCCAAACACAATGCACGCAGTATTGCCTATGCTCTCCTGGTACTCTATCGCTTCAGCCAAAGCTTCGCGTGCATTTTTCACGAAAACTATGAGCCTAGAAAGTTGCAACAAAAGGACCATTTTTATTACAAAGTTCGCATTACTCAATAAAACATCGTCAAATGTTCCACTATCCCGATGGCACAAACGTTTAGTCCACTTAGAGGGTGGCCACCCCTGTTCTTTTAGTAATGGCGGAAGGTATCAACCAGCATTTCATGTGGCTTTGAAGACTATTATAACACAAATCAATGTTCGGAGTATTGTCGTTTTATATAATTCTGTTTCCGATATTTAAAATAAATACGATTTTCAAATTCGATATTCTGCGGCTCATTACTCCCACAATATAACACTTAGGTACAAAGTGTCCTACATATGTCCTACTTTATTTTCCATAAGGAATCACCTCCCTGCGTTTGTACCTGCAGTTCAGAACCATCCTGTATATTAATCCATACTTTCGTTCCTCCAATGGCCGTGTAATAAATTAGGTGCGTCACTACTTAATACTCAGTTGTTCATAAATTTATTTACGTAAACTATAATCTAGTATTGTCTTTCCTTTCCTTGTGTTGACTTGTAAAAGTGTGAAGTTTTCAACCGATGCCGTTCATTCATGTACCACTCTTCTAGCGGGTGATATCTGGCTGAGATATTTTGCGTGTCCGGGACTTAAGCAACATTAATACATCGCAAGATTGTAACATATTTCTAATGCGAAATACCATGCTATAGTAGCTAAACAAATATCGTTCAAAACATTTCACGCGGACATCTAGCAGAACGTTTTGAATTTAGGAGACTGTTCTACCGCTCTTAAATAGCCACTGAATTGAAAAAAAAATCTTTTAGTTAGTCGAAAGCTAACACGGCGAAAATAGTAGGCTTTTACAGTATTTCCTAAATACCTCAGTTATTAATCCTACCCGGCGGCCACTAGGAATTAAACAACCTGCGCTCTATAATATGAAACATGTTTGTAAAAATAAGGCATTGCTTTTATTTTTACAAGCCTTTGTACAAGTACAAAGACATTCCTTGTACAGTTGTGTGTTCCGAAAGTTGTTGGAAAACTTGTTTGCCAAAATTACGGGATTGTCAAACATTATAAGCTTACCCACAAATCACATGTTAATAACGTGCTTCAAAATTTAAAAAAAGTAATTGAACTGTAGGTTTGATAGTATATACAAATAAATATCAGCAAGTAGTATTTAAGACATTGTGGTCCAGGAGTAAGGTGCACCGTTACAAATTAGCGCAGGGTTGTATGTTCGCATCTTGGTTCATCCACAGTGTTTACTGTCTCATTATCTATTACGTAATAAATAAGCACATTTTCATAATCAGAAAATGGTAAACATAAGAAATTTAATTTTTCGTTCTTGCAAGTACAAATAAAATAACATTAAAATTCATGCTCTTTGTATTTTTTACACGGACAATTGTTTTAATTTTTTTGGCAACTGAGTTTCTTACGATTTAGTGTAATATTTATTGACTGTGTGTATGTTTCGTCGAACTTCTCTTCGCTCAGCTCGTTTATGTTTTCCTTCCGCCTCTTTGACCAATCTACAGCTGGTCATGTGACCTGCGCAGATCCACCAATTAAAATAAACATCGTATGAGGATTCCTGAGAACAGTGTATCGCACCCCGAATGTAGGGGCTTTATTAATAGGAGTTCGCAGACACTCTGTGTGCCGTGAAGGATGACATGAAATGAGGCCCTACGATGGAGTGGCGCCGGAATTAGAGGGGAGGGGGAAACGGGAGATTCCCGAGAAAACCAGCCCACCAGTGACATTGTCAGGCACGATGCCCACGTGCGAAAATCCGTGGACCAGCCCATCGACCAATATAATCTTCCTTCCGTACGATTTGCGGCCCCTCGCGCCAAAAACCGGACATGTTCTATTTCCTGATTTCGTTTCAAATACACCTTGCATGAGAAATTCTGGCAAAGTGAGCTTCATCTCGCATGAGTTTTGCATGTATATTGGGCCGTGTTAAAGCTGCTTCAGAAGTGCTGGACTACAAGGTCTATGCAGTCACGTGCATTCGATGTATCATTACTAGATATGGTGAAATTTCGCGAATTCAATGACCTGTATGCTGGAATCAAACATCCTTTTCTTACTCTAGACCCGACCATTTGTCCAGTAGCTTCTACTCAGTGGAACAGCAGACAATGAACGAATAGAAAGGGCTTGAGTATGCATAGGATATTTGATTCTAACAAGCAGGTAATTGAATTCGCGAAATTTCACCATCTCTTATCGTAACCATTACACGCAAGTCACTTTTGCCGCTGTAGTGTCGCCTCTATCAGTTGTTCAGCGGTGACCTTGTTTTCAGACATGAGGTTTTACCTGTTAGCGTTATAAATGTATAAGAAAGAAACGTCCTTTAAACACGAAAAGATTGTGAACTATGCTATTCGTACGCAAACCAAACTGAACCAATGCTTCAAATAGGGTTGTTAAATGACAGCTACATGACACGGGTTCTGGGCTCTTGTTGGGTGGCCGAGACCGGCGGCATTCTTGCAAGTTTTCACAACCCCTGTACTACAGTACATGGTTACATAACACGTGTAACGTCGTTTTGAAGTACGATGTCGTCAACTGGGGTTGCTTGCCACTGCAGGAAAACTTGGGACACTTTTTCTAGAATTTTTATTTCACACGCGATAGCCGTTACAGTAAGAAGATACTCAAGAAACCGTTGTCAGAAATGTCCTACTTAAATTGTCAGCACAATATCTTCATTCAGGGCTGCAACATACGAAATAAAAATGCCTGGAAAATGTCCCAAGTTTTCCTGCAGTCCCATGTAACCCCAGTTGACGGTAGCATGAAAAGGTCATTTTTAGCAAAGTTGGAGAGTTTCGAAGCAGCACTGTAAAAAAAAACTTTCTAAAATGTTTAGGAAGTTATTATCCCAGACGCAGCATGGGACTGTTACCATGCTACTGCCTTGTAAATATGCAAATTTCACAGTTGTTACAATACAAGTCTGGTAATTTTAGTATGCATTTGACTGTTTTATAAAAAGGTTTAGGAATGCTACCATGGATGTCTGGGAAACTATTATACCATACCTACTTTCTTAGCGCTCCACGCACGTCTGGTAAATTTACAAACTATTTTTTAGAGTGAGTACTTTTGTTGAGCATTCTATCTATGTCCGAAGCGTGTTTTCTTTTTGTACATTGACGCAATAGGTACGTGTGGTATAGTTTCGTAATAAGTATGTAGTTCCAGTACATTAAAACGTGTTTGAAGCGTCCGTAAGCATGAAGTAACTATAGAGTGCGATATCGTGTAAAATGTATACGTCGCGGCACTGTATCTGCGCAGAGGCGTGTCAACAAAATGGCGCGTAGGTAAGACTTGTAACACGGTGATTAATAACCTGGTAGTGAGGTCCGGCGCCGTGCGTATATCTGCAGGCACACGTCATAGACTGGCGGCCACAGCCAACGTCGTGCCGTGCGAGCATGCTATATATCTGATAGCTTTGTAGAAAAACTTGTCTCGTGACACGTCCGTAACGGTGTCAGATCTTTACGTAGGTTGTGATGGATCACGTTCATTTACACGCCTATATTTAGTTTTTACTTTTAATTTAAAAACAACCGCGTATATTCACTGATTTTTGGGTTATAATAATCTTAACCCGTAGAATTTGTTGTATACAGCTATTCCTTACAGGCACAGATTCGATGACGTTATTTAATTTGATAAATCGTTTAAACCTTTCGCCTGATTTTTAAAATTCTTATAAATAATGTTATGATGTTAATAATTTTTTATTACATAGCGATGCTAATTTGTACAAATTGATTAACATAATTACATTTTGCATACAACTGTACAATATTCAAACGTTTGTTAAAATACTTGTTTTCTGATCGAGGTTTCTTGACAGAAAATGACAGCATTAAAAGTAGATTCAAATTATTTGTGCGATGAATGAATGACGAGGCAGTTCGGACCAAATGATGTAATTCATGTTTGGTTTTGTTAGTTTTTTATTTATGTACATGTTTATTATTGTCTTGTAGAACATTAAAGGCGTTAGCGTGCAAGATAGCATTCACCGGCGCACAAGGTAGTAGTTAATTAATGTTGTGCACGTGAGTACAACCCTCTTAGCTCTATTTACTAGACGAGCGAATGAACTACACGGATCGTACAACGCGCGCGTGTGTTGGAAGTTGTACCCCTGATGTTCAAATTCTTGGTTTTCAAGTAAAAATATTTGTTTTAGAATAAAAATTAAAAATGTATTCAGATAGGACCAATTTAATATAGGCCTACATGTTCTTTAAAATTTTTTCACTAAATTAGTTTTATGCATTTAATTCAATTTGTAAACAATGAGAGAAAAAATAACATATTAATTTGTTTCTCTAATTTTTTTATTAATTGCATTTAGCAAGTAATGCAAATTTAGAGAGAAAAATGTTAAATGACATATGCTATAGACTATATTTTATCTGAAAAAAATTGTATTTTATAGGTAACAGATGTTACGACTTGAAAACCAAGAATTTGTACATCAGCGGTATATTGGGATCTTAGTACGCTGCTTACCCGAAAGCCTTAGCGTCAGCAATGGTACGAATAAACATGTCGAATAATATTGGGTTTGGTCGAGTACATGTCGAACCTATATATAAGCAATCATTTACTTGCCAGTCTTCTTGCGGTCAGTGTTGCTGTAAAATCTGTTGGACTGTTTTGAATACCGTTAAAGCTATGGACAAATTAGTATTACCATTGTATAATATAGAAATGAAAACAAAAATAAAAAACTCACACACATATTTTTTTCTACATTTTTGTACTTATGGGAATATTCTACCCATCTTAAAAAATACGTTAGTTTCGTCCGAAAGCGCTAACTTGAGGGGTGGCAGAGCTACACCGAACATAATTTAAAACTGTTTGGTAGATAAATAAACGCTTGAAAAGCTGCACATTTTTTAAAGTCAGCGTGGAAAACTACAAAACAAACCTAGGTAATATTTGATAATTTTTGTGAGTAAACATTTACCCAGAATGATGAATTTGTTAAGCGTGATCTCTTGCGCTGCTATTAAGCGCTCGATGGTTTCAGCGTCAGAGATTATTTTTTCAGTAGTACGTTATTATGTAGGAAAAATATTTATCTCAACGACTGTCAAGCATGGTTTTTTTTATAAATTAGGTTTGAGAATTTTACAATTTTAAACTGATACTTTTAGAGCTGAATTATGTATCACGGTCTCTTAACGTGTAAATAAATCACTATCATTGCGCTCCTGACGGCTGCCAAGTTGGCGGTGACCTTGACATATCTGACTGCGGGAAATAATTAGAGAGAATAAATACTGCGTTTACTATACTAAATCTTAAACGACTCAACACCTGAATAGTGAACTACATACGAAATGTTGTGAACCAATAATAGAGACATAAATACAAAATGTATGAGGACATGTTCTGAGGCCAGATAACCACATCCTAGATTTAACAGACTTACGAACTTTGTGGCGTATTCTTCTGCCAAACCCTGAAAGACTACATAAAATGAGGACGTACAATGGAGCAGAAACACAATTTGAAGGACTGGGTAAATGGGAGTGCCCCGAGATAACCCGCCAGGGTCAACGGCAATGTTTGCTACGTTTCCCACGCTAGTAATCTCGACAAGGACCACAAATGGTATGACCACAACATCGCTGCTACTCCACACCAATTGTAGTACAAAAGCCCCGTACACTTAGGCGGAAAAGTATAAATGGTATACAAAGCTGTAGCGTATAACGCCTGAAGAGCCATGACAGTGCGACTACGCATGTGAGAAGGGTTGCATAGGACGTAGGCATGCGACAGCGTTCAGCATCTGCTTCTATGCGAACTTTTCTACAAGCGCGGTCCTTGTGTTCTTCAGGTTGCAACTTTGAACACGTTTGTATTATAAAAGAAAAATTCCTTTCCGGATATGTTATATCTTTTGTATTATAATTTGTCGAAACAAACTGTGTATGAAGTTCGGGCATTGCGTTTCCGAACCTATGTAAATAGCAAAATAAAAGTACGTGTATACTCTCATTTTAGATACGAGTATTTATGGTTTTAAAACGCAGATGTTAAATTTGAAATTTTCAAACGTGCGACTAGTACTTTTCTGTTAATCTTCATTGATTTTTTTTTTTTTGTTGAAGCTGTCTGTTTCTATCGTTTAGGGATACAGTTATAACAAAAATCAAGCGACTTTATGCTTAAAAGTCCCGTAGTAAAATTGGCCGCGGCTGTCGCTGTGACTAGAACACTCGCCTCCCACCAAGACGATCCGAGATCGATTCCCGGTGAGGTCGGTCCCGGATTTTCGCAAGTAGGAATCGTGCGGGACGATGCTGCTGGTCGGTGGGTTTTCTCGGGGATCTCCCGTTTCCCCCTTCCCTTAATTCCGGCTCTGCTCCATACCCACCAGCAGTTACGATCTAGATGTTAAGTGCTGACCAAAACCTCCTCTTCTTCACTACCCCTAGTAAAATCACTTCGACGGAAAGCTTGCCCGCTAGTTCAGTGTTTAGTACGTATAGGTCATTCGGGATAAACAGGGCTCTAAAAATTTAACCTTTGAAAAATATCACTAGCCGTTACTGCATAGAATTCGACATTAACTATAGTTCCTTTGCCGCTTCTATTGTTGGCAGTGAAATTACGCAATATAGTTCCGTGTGTTTTCCTATTTAAATTTAACAATAAAGAAACAAAATCAACTGAAATCAACATGATTTGATTGTAAATAATAAATAAACTTTTTTACTAAACTGTATAGGTTCCTACTGACTGCACAATGTATGTAACACGCGCAAACATTAAAAAGCCGCGGCGTATGGTGAATTTGTTAATGTTGCCCTTACATACGTCTACGACTTAGACACGGGGAAAAACTTCCCAGGTGATTGCCTGAACGTGAAAATACCCTTTCCCCTACGTCCTTTTTGGAGACGGTAATAACTAACGTTAAATTAACTACGTTAGTCAGCGAAGCAAACATTTCCTTTTTAAGTGCAGCGTGAACATATTTAAACAACGTTGTGATCGTCACCACACCAATTTCTTTGGTTCGTATCTGTAAAAAAAATTTCCACTCGTGAAGTCAAGAATTGTTTAGTGTGTCCCTGAAACATATCGGTGAGGATTGTGTTAAGTTTCGTATTAAAAATACGAATTTCGGTAGTACTTTCTCATACATTAACATGTTGCGAGGAACTACGTCTTCCTCTTGCGTATTGTGTATACCTATCCTTCTCTGTAGTTGCTGGTCGCCATTGTGAGAATTATATATTTCTCTGTGCCGTTTATTGTCAACGCTTTTTAAGTGCACATTCGTCCTGTTGTTGACACCAGAAAATGCACGTATCTTCATTACAGAAAATTTATGTACAAAAATCTGCCCGTGTCTGCGACTAGTTTATACTGAAAGAAACATTTTGTAGAAAGTCTTCCCTGCAAAGTTATTTTGTAGTAAACACAAAGTAATTTTGTGGTGGCCACAATATTTTAGTGGTGTAAACAAAATGTATTTGTGGGGACCACAAAATAAATTTTGCAAGGTAAATGCCGTCAAAATATTTTGTAGCTACAACAAAATATTTGTTTCCGTTTAGCAACAACACTTTTAAGGCATAGAATGTTTCACATTTATGTACAAGAGTCGACGTTTGTGAATTGGCAATATACATGTGATCACGTAGTACTTGTTTCTTGGGCTTAAAAATGAACTATATTTTGTTTTATCTTCCTTGTTTATTACGTCCCATAATTTAAGTTAGTAAACGCTTATACGGAAGCGGCTGAAGCACTTAAAACGCTTGGATATCCACTTCCTCGGGCTGTGTTTCAGTTGCTCAAGATTAGCACTCGCACTAACACTCGAACCAGCTCTCAGAATTCCTCAAATTATTTTAGTATGCGTACACACACACTCGCAGTCCACTGACAACATTGCAACCGCTCTATCGTGCTTCCAATGCCTTGTTCTAAATATGATAATTATTTGCCGTACCTGTGAATATATATTGCACGCATAAGTTAGGAAGCAGTAAATAAACAATACCTACTCCATGGAATACACGTGGAGTGTGCATATAGCATGCATTTACATGCACTCGCTACCCGCACTCTCACACTTGCGCTCTGCATTATGGAACAACACTCTCTGAAGACATTTCCGAGTGAGAGTGCGCGAGTGCAGATATTTGTGCTATTTGTAACACGGCCTCAGCAATTGGTCGTTGAAGTATTCGAGATGCTGCTGCTTCAGTCCCAACCTGTTACTAATCAGTAAAAATTATGGACGGGTATTATGTTGGTAGCATTACGGAGACTGCTGTGGTGTCTGAACTTTTTCGCAGTTTCCGTTTTCTTCTTTTGTATATTACATCACCTCTTGTCAAGTCACTGTTGTGTATTCGCATTCTTCAGAAAGACGTATCTGTCGCCCAGGTAAGCAGTGGGCAGAGTTCCTCTCAGTGTCAGTAACGGTTTTGTTGCATATTAATTGTAAAGAGAAACAGTTAACTCTCTCTGCACCTTGTACTCCCCCCCCCACACCTAACCTACATTACTATTGCTGTCGCCAAACCGAGGGATATTGAGCTGTGATGAAAAAACTAGACTCGCGTTATCAAGGACCCGAGTTCGAATATCGTTCTAGCCGTCCTCATTGCGATTTCCTGTAGTTTTCCGAAATCTCTGGAGGCGAGTGCTGGGATTATTGTTTCTTAACAAAGGTCATGGTCATGTTCCTCATTCGCTTAGTTGCTGAAGACGAGGCGTTAAGGGTGTTAAAGTACGATAAAACCACAATTTTATATTTATATGAAATAGAGTAAGTTTTGAAGACGATACTTGTGAGTGCAGTTTCCTCTTACGAAACAATTTTAGCTGGCGTAATTTTTTCATAACGGTGCGTCAAATGTCAAAATTTACGTGTTCTGCTGCCATGCAAATAGGAAAAACCAATTGACCTACAAACGTGAAATAATTCACAGTGAAATGACACACTATGGGCTACGTAATAAAACGTTTGAAAAAATCCCGCGAACTGGTTTTGTATTTTTTAAAAAATTGCTGAATTTTCAACTGTTTATTGAATTTTTGCGATTTTTTTTAATTCAACATATTAAGTTTTGGGTTTTGTAAACGATTTATTGAATAGATCATATGATGTAAGCTAACAGTGAATTATTTTGTTTAAGTAGGTTGATTGGTTTTCACTATTTACACGACAGTGTAACAAGCAAATTTTCACTTTGACACTCCGTTATGAGTAAACCATGAGGCCTAAAATGGTTTCGTAAGAGTAATATGTATTCACAAGTATCGTCTACAAAACTAACAATATTTCATTTTAAAAATATAAAATTATTATGTTATCCTACTTGAACAACCTTAATCAATGCTATTCCTACATATTTTGGCCAAAATTGTATGAAATTTTATTTTTTAATTATTTTTCTTTCAATCGGGTTTCGAGTTCATTGACAGCGGGACATCAGAGACTGTCACGCTCAACTTTATACAATGTCAGCCTGACAGAGGAATCGGCCATGGCCTATGCTATGGAACCATGCCAGCATTCGCGTGGTGAGATTTTGGGAAACCATGGAAAGCCGGAATCAGGACGTCTGGTGCCGGCAATCGAACTCTGATCATTTCCGTAAGCGAGTCCAAACATACTACCGTTGCACTATCTCGCTCGATCTTACGTGAGACGGAAACCAACAGCAGAATAACTGTTGTCAGTGAACGAAGTGCTGTTGCTAGGGTAAGAAAATAAAGTTAATCTAGAAATTGTTGACGTACTATTGCAGGCGTCTGTTAATCGCTGCCATATGTCCGTGGCAGTATCACGTAGACTGTACTTTTTTTTATCGCAATACGGTTTCCTTCACGTTTGTCATGTAATACTGAATATAAATAAATACTGGAAAAAATAATAATTTCTTAAAAATACCTACACGCACGCTCATAACCACTCGTCGTTTTTACGGAAAGGTAGTCACGTAGCTAGTCTGATGATATTTCAAACAAATATTAGACTGTGCCTGTCATCATTTTTAACTCAATTTTACCACTGTTACAAAAAAAAAGGTAAGTATGTTTTAGAGACAGGTAGTTTTTTTGTATATGATGCTGGTTCGCGGTTGATATATTTCAGATAGCCCATCTTTGTTACTCCTCTCTGTCCATTGTGTATACTTCCGCCCTGGATAAAAACCAACATGGCCGCGGTATTGACGACTGGTAGCCTTGCATCGATCAGATTATACTGTGAACGTGCAGCACATACAAACGTGTTGTTATTTCACCAGTTCTTACAACGCTGTCTGTAAGATAAAACGAATATGAATTTCCCTTGCAGTAGTTAAGTATCACAGCGCGCGTTTTATGAACCGTTAGTATTCAAAACTACTGTCATATTTCTTTGTCAACATTTACATACAGCACTTATGCCGGTGTATACTTGCTTTAAAATATATGTAGTTGGGAAGAGAGAAGTTTTCCGTTTCTAAGATGGGAAAACGGACCCTACTCCTGCAAAGATTCTCGTTTATAATGTTTTCAAGTTATGGCACTTTGAATTTTCTCTAGCTGGCTACGCTACGAATGTAACTTTTTATTAAGTAGCAGAAAACTTCAGTTCCCGTGAACTAAGAACCACATACAAAACTTTCGGAAGATTGCTTCTCTGCGTCTGTTTGCGGCAAGTTTGTAAGAAACACCACTGCATAAATGCACTCTGTTATGAATTCATGCTCATGCAAGAGTATCGTACCGAAGATACTCGAAGTATGAGTTCTTTGATAACTTAAATTATCTTGGTAGCAGCATGATGCAATTCCCGCGCTGCAATAACAGCTGTTTGAATGCACAACGAGTACTTTGGGAGGTATGCGTATGAAAATTGAATTAGCAGCATTTCGGAAGACGGGTTTCAACTTCGTTTTGAACTATGTGTATTTTGACAAATTATTAAAAGAATAACAATTGCAGTCAGTGTGCAAAAAAGTAAGGTCTTTTGTCGTCACCTAGTGAGGTGGCGCAACGGTAACACGCTGTACGCGCATTCGGGATGTCCTGGGTTTGATTCCCAGCTACGACAATCCCGGTTTCGGTTTTCCATGATCTCCCGGAGTCGCTCTAAGAAAGTTCTCAGATGTTTACTTAACAATGATAGTAGTTGAGTCCTCAACTATTTCCTGCCATTGTGTAACTGTGCAATACTCAGGCATTGGTTGTTACTGTACTTAGCACTACTCAAAATGAGCAAAACTGTTGATATTGAAGGGGATAGACGTGAACATTTCATGTTGCAATATAACTTTCCCTCATTTGCTGCTGGAGAAACTTCTGCTGCACGTGCACCAGGAAGAAGAGAAATAGGTCATGACAAACTTGCTTGGAAAGCAATTCATCCAGTTTTACCCGATAAATCTGAATTTCCTTATACAAGAAGATCAGTGTCCGAAATTTTGGAGTCTGATGGTTCTTCTTCTATGGCGCCGAGACGTAAAGATCAATAGAAATTAAATTACATGTAGGCCTAGTCTACAAACATGGAAGTAAACTAATTGAGTTTTAAGTAGTTCTCTATGGTTGAATCCACTTACGCTTAAGTCGGTAAAATTATCGAGTGAAATATGGTTCTCCGTTATTTAAAATTGAGTTGCAAATGTGTTCCTGCATGCTCGTGATGGCGCCAGTTTGTCCACAGACGTCGATGGGTGTCTTAAAGTAACTGTGACGTCTTCAGCCGGTAGTGAATGGTTCCAATGTGGCATATTTACTTCTGCTGCAAACTTCTGCATTGACTGGTCCACGAGCCACCGCTGAAACTACCGTGCAATTCAATCGTCACGCGCGAAGAGATACTGCCTGCCCGTATTCCCAGAGGACGGATGCTGCGTTGGTTGGAAATATCGGAACTTATCCCATCGTAGAAAGGAATGTTGTGCTGTGTAACGTCACCAGTTGCGACAACAGCCACTGCGCAATGTTTGGGATCTCTGTTCATATCTGCAGAAATCTTACGTGCCAGCGAATTCTCCAAGACAGTGTGTCGCGCCTTGTATTATTGAATGACGGTTATGCGGCACGGTACACATGTTTACAAGCGAACGGCAAACTTTAACCATTGAACGACCATACCAATAATGAAAGAATAACGTCGGAGATGAGCCCGTTAAATTGAAGCCCATAGCAAACAGTCAACTTTTCCATCGACAAAGCAGTGTTTCCCTTCATAGTGCTCGTCTCATTCCGATGGTAACTCAAGCAAATCTGTCACTACTGGTTTAGTTTTTTGTTTCTTCTTTCAGTGGTTTAAACGACCGAGGATTTGTAAAGTCATCAATTCCCTCGCAAATTACCATTTTGTCTGCTTTCGGTGCCTTTGTAAGCAGAAGTCTGCGGTTGGCTTTTTTATGTATTGATTTTGGAGGGATACGTTGTATAGGGTAACGACTCGGCTTAAAAAAAAAAACTTTAAACTTGTTTTCGTTGTTTGGGGTGTGCTTTAGCTTGCAAGTCACCCGCTATTCATCAAGGGATGAATGGACACTTTTCGAAGGGTGTAGCAACAATTTTTAGTGTAGAAGGGGATGGTTATGGTTTTGAATCTGTCTAGCAGCGGCTATGTCATAACTCAATGTGCTGAGGATGAGAATGGTGTTTGTTGAAGCACAATGTTAATATTAGCACATATTATAAAGTGTGTATAAAACCATGAAATTTGAATGATAACCCAACCTTAGATTAAGCGCGCCGCATACCATGCGCTTGAAGTACTGCGCAGTGTGTTCGTAAACAGGTTTATTCACCGTGTGCCCATTGTGCCAACGTACGAAAATAAAACACAATCCAGACAAGGTCGGAACCTCACTTTATAGACACTAAGCTCATCAAGAACGCTGTTTCTAACCCCTCCAACGTGGCTAGAAACGGTCTTTACATACTGCTGTACTTCAAACTGTACTGATTGGATGTATGTAAAACTCGGATATAGACGCGCACTGAACTTTGCTACAGAATTTCCACCATTAAAATGATATGATCACCGCTTAAATGTCCCATAGTAAAACCGTTCGGCGGGATCCTTGCACGCTAGTTCAGCGCTTGGCTTGTTGAGGCGAAGGTGCTTGAAGGTCACCGTTATATCTCCGTCACTTCTGAGTCACTAGCACTGGCGTCCGAGTGGAGAAAATCATAATTTTATATTTGTATAACATACGGTTAGTTTTGCAGACATTACTTGAGAGTACATTATCCTCTTATAAAAAAAATTAGCTCAGCCAGTTTTCTCATAATGGGGTTGCAAAGTCAAAATTGTATACTTTTACTTCATACAAAACTTGAAAACTGGTACACATAATGAAATGAAAAAATCACGTCAAAACTACCAATTAGGCCTATAACGTATTTTTGTATTTTAAAAAATGCTAAAAATAACAAAAATTAACAAATTTTATATATTTTTTAAATACAAAAATTTTTTTGCAATCGGATTTTACATATTTCAATCAGTCGCTCGGGATACGCAGTTATAATGTGAATTGTTTCATTTCATAGTGTCATTGGTTTTCAAGGTTTGTACGAATTAAAAAATGCATATTTTGACTTTGAAATGCCGTTATAGGAAAATAGGTAGGGCCAGTGATTTTTGGTGAATTTTGCAACAACTTGTTTCAATGCCTTACGTGCACACCTGCAACTCTGGTTCGTGGTTATTGGCAGAATATAATAAGGCAGAGGCGTGGCTCATTTAACTGTGCCAACCAGAACAATGTTACCGCGACACCACACGTCTGTGATTTGTGGGTAGGACCCCCAGATTCCGAAAGTTAAAAACTTCCAATCACTGACCATGAAGAAGAGAAACAGGTGTTCACATAAGGCATTGAAACAAATTGTTGCAGAATTATTTTCACCAAAAATCACTGGCTCTAAAAATAGGCCACGCTGATTTTTCTGTAAGAGGAAAATGTACTCTTAAGTAATGTCATTATAACTAACAATATTTCATACAAAATATAGTTTGTAATTTTTCCCCACTTGAACAACCCTAAGGGATGGAACTAACCCATCCTTAGTTCCTTTCGCATGTTACGTCCCTACGTGATGCGTGCGGTGACAGCAAATTGGCGCAGTAGTATGATGTTTTGAAAAATAATTGTAGCATCTAAACACGTACTCGGTAGGGCGCGGGTTCGATCCCTTTTCTTCACTGAGAGAAAGAATTGTTTCATTATACTAAATATATTTGTTTGGGTGATGTTTGCTTCAGCTAAACAATATTTTGTTGGTAAGACCAAGCTTGGAGTCCTCCAAACAAAATTATTTATTTCCCTCGACCAAATTATTCATTTAAACGCAATTTGTCTGTGCCAGACGTATATTTGGTTACTACTGGACGTCGAATAAATATTATGTGTAAACAAACAACTCGTTACAACTTGTCAACAAAATAATATTGTTAGTTATAAGTGAAGTGCTTTGTACCAGAAATTTTTTTTCGATGGACTAAATGATTTTGTTGGCGAAACTAAATACATTTGGTTGACTTGTGGATGATGGCAGGCTGGCGTGCGTAAGCGATAAGATGGCGAACACTGTATACCTCAACATTCAAAATATAAGTTTGTGCCACTAATTGGACGTCTAAACTGTTAATCAGCATAATTCTAGTATCTTAAAGTTAGCTATAACAATTTGAAAGTGGTTAATTCTATTGATCACAAAAGAAAATGCTATAAACTTGAAAAACACTGCAGCTCCACGACTCATTGTTTGTGCTGCGGCCCTGCGGTGCACGACGTAACTATTCCTATACAAACAATACTCTGACTCCCATGGAAGCACTCGTAGCTCAGTTGGTTAGGTCATGCATTGCAGGTGATAAGTGAAGGGATAATGGATCAAATCCCGGCGTGGGCACACTTTTTTTTTTATTTTTTTTTTTTTCAAATTTTAAAAATTTTCCAAGTTTATAAAATGTAATCGTTTTAGTTCTTAAAATATTGTATGCGCATTTAATATGTCCAACGAAAAATTTTTATGACCAACTAAATATTTGGTACTGCTAACAAAATTCAGCTATTTGCCTTAAACAAATCGAGGGAACAAAATAATTTGGTACAAGCAAACAAATATTTCGTTGCCCCTCTGTAAACAAATGATTTGGTTGATTCAAACAAATTTTGTTTGCATCAACAAAATTTTTTTCTCAGTGTTGTTATTCTGATATGGGTTTTTTTTGCATGGTTTCTTATTAATGTCCGAAACTCTACTTCCTTACCTGTCTTTCATAATCACTAGTTCTGTGTGTAATAACCTTATATCGTTTATGTGAGATCTAGACGTTTACATAACCTCACTATATGCAGTAGGGTTGGTTATCTCAGTCACGTGACAAGGTTTTGTCGATCTACAGGAACTTATTGAACACCTTTAATGTTGTTCAGGGTTTTTAGATGGCGGGTATAAAATGTAGGCCTACATATTTTACGCCGGTAAAATATTTTACTGAATGCGACATTCGCAGTACATTTTTACAGGTTATTTAATGGCATGATAGTACTTTCCTGCTTCTTTCTTTGAAATTTTGAATTGTATACTCTGTAGTATTTATTAGTAGTTATAAAAATAATAACTGTTCCAGAAGTTTATTGCGTCAAACCCGTCGAGATATACCTATATATTAATATCACTTAAGTATGATGATTATGTAAATATTCGCAAAAAGGTTAAAAGATTTTTCTTAATTCGAGCTCTCAGTACTGTTAAGTTGTGACAGGTTTATTTTTAATTAATCATCTATTTTGTTTAAACTCAACGGTTTATCGTTGTGATTTTTACTTAAATTGGATATTTAAACAAATGTTAAATATGTGATATTCAGGCATTTCGAAATTCAACCTCTAAATGGGTGAAAAGGCATAAAAAAGTTACAGAAGTTTTTTTATACTGTATTAAGATACCTTAATTGTTTGCTGGAAAACTTGGTTCGTAATATTTTCAAGGCGAACTATCCGAAAAGCAAGTGTGGCAAGCAAGAAATAATTTACACGTGAGTTTCGTTTACCAACTCTCTCGAGACGCGTTGTTGTACTACTTCTTATGTACCTAGGGACTAAATATTGTATTTATGTTCTCTTGAACACTTCGACGTAATGTGACGCATTTGTGTGTAACTCCGGTCTATATTTCTGATGATTCCTTGTAAAGCTGTGCAAACGTGCAATTCTGACACCAGTTACGTTTTTACTCAACAACCCGCCAAAACCCTTTAAGGGCGCCGCCTGCCCGCGCGTCAGAGGCTCAAAAGCGACGGAGCAGTAAGGTCGACCTTGAAGCGTGCATGAAATGCCGCGTCGCCTCAAAGAGCCAAGCTCTGAACTAGCGTGCAAGGTTCCCGCCGAACGGTTTTTATTACGGGACATCAAGCGGTGACCAAATATTTTTATTGATGGAAAGTCTGCAACTAAGTTGATTGCAGGTCGCAATCTGAGTTTCATATACATCCGGTTAGTACATTTTGAAGTACGGAAGCCTGAAAAGGCCGTTTATAGCGATGATGGAGGGCTTAGAAACAGTGTTTTTAATGAGCGTGGCGTCTTAACAATGAGGTTCCGACTTTATCTGAAGTTTGTTTTCTTTTCGTACGTTGGTACAATGGTCACACGTGGAATATTTTCGTATAAATAACCTGTTTACAAACACACTGCAACGCATTTTAAGCGTGGGGTAGGCGGCCGCCTTAATGGTACCAAAATCCAAGTAAAAAGTTTTGCAAAAAAGAATGTAATTGAACCAGAGACACCAACGGTTGTGCTCAGGGAAAATCAGTCTTCATACCACGTAAACTACGTATTTCATTAGATTACCTTCTTAAATATAAGAGACTGTTATTACCTCTCTAGGTAAACTTCGCTGTGACTACAAATAAAGCCCAGAGGAAGTCGCTGTAAGTGGCAAGGACTAAAGGCAGTTTTTTTCACAAGAGCCGGCATAGCTACATAACCTGCCCCAGAGTTAGCTTAACTAGCAATCTGGTTATCCTAACACTTGATGGCAGAATTACTAATGTGGTGTACAAAGAGGTCCATTAAATAAAGTAAATATTAGCTGCTACGAGTAATTTACGCGGGTAAAACCGCACGGGGAGTGCTAGTTTCTATCATATATTACAAAACATTCTCTTAATGCCATTGTAACGCATCTATATTTACTTTGGTTTAAAACGTTTGCGAAAAAGACGAGAATATAAAAGTGTCAGTTGCTACATTTGAAACACGCATGAAGATTGCCATTTCCAGCTATAACGAGCTCACACTTACAATATTCGAGGTGGGTCTCGTAAGAAGCTTATGAAAATTCACTATGATAGGGTATGTCAGCAAAAATGTAAAGTTTTTGATGTACGAAATATTACCCCAGGTAGTTTACCCGTGTTCGAAATTTCAACTGATGGCCTCTCAGCCATCTACTAAAACTATAATATTTAAAAAAAAAAAAAAAAAAAAAACTTAATATGCGTAAAGAAAGCGCTGTTGATGTAGCATTCAGCAAATAATTTGTCATATGTATAATATTGTAGGTGTTTTTGTTGTATTCCCGTAATTTTAAAACTTTGAATACCATTGCAGGGGTTATCAAATCCTGGTGATCGACAAAACCTGGTTACATGATTGAAGTAACCTACTCTACTCCACGGAGTGAGTTTTCATAAGCGCCTTCAGTCACACTGTTAGAAAACACATTGACCTCTGAAGTTTTAAATACAAGCGGCTATTATGTCTTCCCAAAGAGTTACGGGCCTCGTAATTGGCGGTTGCGCTAACTTTTACGTCCAACTGATTCTTTATTTAAGACTTGAGCCCATGTCCAGAAACAACGATACAGGGGCTGCGGTGTTCGTGAAATATTTCCGTCCACGTCGGAAGGTGAAACGGCCGCCTCTCAAAGACGACGCCGACTGAAAAAATGATTTGCTGCGCCGTGGACCCCTCCGGTTTTTCTCCCGGCCCTCAAATTATCTCTGCCGTGATGAGATACGGCAACAGCGCATTTCGTTTCTGCATGGCTGACTAGTTGCCTCGCATGATATCGACCCCCGGCGAGCTTCATTCCGCGCCATTTGACCCTGGAACGTCGGTGAAATGCGCCCCCGAGGGCAGTCCCCTGCGGAGAGGAGGAGATAACGGACAGGGCAGTAGACGTCTTTCACGGTGCTTTCCCTTCGTTTAGTGGTCTTCCGTCTTGCGTACATCCGCCTGTGGCAGCGAGTCAAGAGACCGCTCGACTGCCCGACACGCTACACGGGGATTCCATATTTATTTCACCTGCACTTTGATAATTTTTCGCGGACATCCAGTGGTGACTTATCAGTTTGTGAAGTACTATCTACTGTTTCCTTTCCACTAGTTTATATTATCGCTACAGTAAAACATAATTTGTTTTTATAGTGACCACATGCATGTGGATGGATAAGATGCCCATTTTTTTTTTGCGTATCTACAATAAAAATACTTGTTTACCAAGTCTCTACAGTCTACAGTAGTTTTTATTATTTCACGTCGTTTTAAAATTTAAAATATTACCTCATCCTACTTTTAGGTGGACATGTTAGGTTGGATACTTTTATTTAAAAAGGCATTTCTCAGGATTTTGGATAGCATAAAAAGAATGGGGATAATTTCTAGTTTAGATTATATATGTGCATTCAGAGACTGTTTATTGTGATTAATTGTTTACGGTCAGATGGATTGTAAAGTTCAGCCACACACATTCTCGTCCATTTTCCAAACTCGCACATCGTCCGTGCATGGATGCGCAATAACTATCTGTTCCGTCAGTGCAAAGACGCCTTGTTTCCTGTCAGTCAAAAGCTGAGGAGATTCCAAATCATATAGGAAGTAATAATTTGCTATATATTAAAAAATACCTTAGTAAGTTTAGGCAACAATTTCTGCAGATTTGTCTTCTTCGGAAAATGGTGGCCCACAAGTAATAGACGGACCTTTGTTTGGTCTGCCTGTGAACTTATGTGATTATAAATGTTCTTTTAGTAGTTGTTCTTAGTGAGATGACTTGTGTTGTTTCCGTGCTTTAAATTATATCTTGTCAGCTTTGTGAATGTACTCTTTTCTACGGTTCTTGCGACGGTGTTGTTTTTACATTACTTATATAGTTGAAACATAATTTCTACACTTTACTTTTTCCTTGCGACTGGAATGATAACCTGTGTGGTTTATTATGCTTGCTACACGTTACATGCGCAATGTATATTTTACGTCAGCTTCGACAGACAATCTTCAAACATTTGTAGAGGGAGATGGCACATACTAATTTAACACTGTTACAATGTAAACTGTTGCGCTTGCAGTGCAATTTCAACTGTACTTAGTCTACAAAAATTGTTAGTTGGCAAACTATTTCTTTCTGGAGACCTACTGAACCACACCGTGGCATGTGTTACATTTCGAAAGCAATCGAAATATTTAATTAATATTTCAAAATATTTCTCAAATAAAATTAATCATATTGTCCTAGTAATTTTTTGCCCTGCAGGATCAACGTATAGTTTGCGCCAGTAATTCAACTAGAATTAGAATTTTAAGTAGCTCGTTTTAAAGTTATTTTAGTACCACTTGGTCTTGCCACGTTTAAAATTCAAAGAAATAAAATTTTATTTATTGAAGTGTACATATGTCGCGTGCAATATATTTGCCAGATATTTTTCGGAAAGAGGTAACGCAGCTTCAAACACGCCTTCTGAAAACATCCATCACTGACGATACTCTCGTTTTGTAGCTGATGACTTGCAAAACAGACGTATTTCATCAGAATTCGTGCCGAGGATTTGTTCTCGTCGTTTCAAAATATCGGTGTGCACAGGCCAACCAAACTTGGATCGCTTCATTTACCACCACAACCTGTCAAGAAGTAACATCATGTTTTAATTTACATTTGTGATATTCTGTGTAGCAGCAAAATATTACTAACCGAAAGCTTCGTATTCTTAGTCTTGAAGCTGGCAGTATCAAGATGATTTGCCAGTGTTATAAAAATCTAATAAGTTTTTAAATAATCGATTGTGTTAACGTAATGCGGTGAACTGTGAGAATTTGGATAGTCGAGCTACTTTCTGCCGTTATTTCAGATCATCATGTACACAAATATTATCTTACCCGTATGTACTTTCGCCGATTCAGTTTCTCTATTTCGCACTCATGCATGCACACACATACACCTACATCGATCACACAGTATTCTTATAAGGTGGAGTAATACAAATTTGGTCACCAGCAGCTAATAGCATGCCAGTTATTTGCCTAAACTATGAACCAAGATCGAGGTGTATGTTCTTAGGACACTGTGATATTAGCTGCACCATAGTCCGGTATCTCACACTTTCATATCATACACGCCTACCATGCACCAGTGTAATTTTTTTGGCTGCAATAAATACTTCATTTACAAGAAATGTGTCGTATTTTTGTCGTGAAACGCAGAAAAACGCGAGTGTGTATGTCAGTCGTACAGTTTTTTTTACATGATGTGTTCTTGGCAAAGTATATGAAAGTCGAAATAATTAAAGGAGATCAATGTAGCCATAAAAAAAGTTCAATTACCACGTATTGTAATGAAAATATTGTTTTATTTTTTGGGTTTGGAATTACACGTAGGCGTATACTACCCGAATTCGTGACAGAAAATTAGACGCCTGTGTTAGCTTTTACTGCATGATATGTACAAATAACCTCCCTCCCCAAACACAAATACTAGAAAAATACTTTCCACGTGCTGAATCGACGCGGTTCTTGTTGAGCGTGGTAGTCTGGCCCTTTTAGCTCCGGTATTTCCGCCCCTCAAATGCAGGAAAAATAACATCCGGTACATACGACTGGTCAGGCTTTGGTCTGCAAATGAAACGACTAGTTTCGTCGGGCGTGTCTAGTAGCTGTTGTTGATATCGTCGAGATAAGGCGTTGTGCGGGCTGGAGATGCAGCTGCCGGTGGGCGTGGCAAGGACTAGGAACAGACAAGCAACTTGTGCTTCACGTTTATGGGTGGTATTTCCTCGCTCACAAATACCAAAGATAACACAAAACATTAAGATTGTTGTCGACATAATCTGTGGCGAATGATGCTGGGTAGTTTCTTGCACACACGCTATTGCAGCACTATGTAGTCCCAGAAAAAAAATCCAAAATTAGTATGTTTTACGCGTCTCCTGGTTTTCTGGGCCGAATTAGTACTGCGATGGTGTATTACCGAAACATTCAATTATTCGTCCTTATTACTAAAAATCTTTCAGTGACGTTATTAGTTTCGTCATATTGTTTCTCGCTGCTTCCTAGTTCATATACTAGCACGGACAGGAACATTTCGCAGGTTAAATGAACTGCATGATATAATCCAGACACACACTGTCTTCTGCGTGTAGTATATTAGCTGCCGCCACAGTTTCAGTCCAGACAAGTATCACGATGTTTCGACACAACTTCCAACCACCCGGCTCTCAGATAAACAGCATGCAACTGTATTTATTTTATTGGCATTTCTCACTACTACAACATTTTGGCATTAATATTTTTATTCGTAATGTAACATAAATGCAACTCAAAGTTTAAAATTGCAGATATTGAAAATCAATTGAATTAATTAAGTTAACTAGTTTATGCTGAAATTATATGTAATTTGATTCTTTAATACATGTGTAACAAACATGAACATATTTTTGTGTATTAAAAATCACAAAATTCAGCAACTCTGTTTAATTTGGATGGTATGCATTTGCGGCTGTAGTCAAGTTCTATAAATCTATGTTTGAGCCGCGCCGATGATTTCTGTAAGCAGTCGCAACGACTTTCGAAACGTTACGGCAAAAAAAAATCGGTATTCGACGTGGTGCAAACCTATAAGTGTTGAGAATGACCGTGTTTTTAAACTACAGTATTTAATTGTTTTCTGTACATATGTTTTGAAGAAGCCTATGCCATTCCATTTAAGTCTGATTAACTTAATTTCAATAAGTATTTTCTTTTTAAATTTTACATTTGTGTGACTGTAAATGGTAAATTTTACTTACCGCTACGCCAAAACTATGAAATCTTAAAACTGTATAGGAATGTGGTCACAAGTAATTTCAACAGAACAATAGGTGGCGATTGATGAAGTGAACATTTTGTCGGTCTACTTGTATAGAATAATGATTAAAAAATTTTATTTTTTGTGACCTTAAAACGATAACTTTTATATACAGTACAGAGTGTTACTTCGCATGGTTTGTTTGTATTTAAAAATGACAGGAAACTGTGTATTAACCGAAAAAAAGGAACTAGTACTGCAAATGTGCTCATTTTGTCCCCATCCACCTAAGACACTATTTCGTACAAAACATTTGTGTTGGTCATAAACTGTGACAACAGTAAAAATATTTTTCAGGCATTAATATTGACAAGGCAATCTTGAAAATTGCACAATCCACTGTGAACTGCGTGTACGCTGATTTAGCATATGTATAAAATGGGCAGAGATCTATGGGAGGGGCAGT